>JAJJMA010057827.1:0-11781 GCA_023529015.1 Papaver nudicaule
TTATGTTTTTAGAAAATACGAGTAGCGATGACTTACTTGAATTTGTTTGCATGCTGCAGAGGAAACGAGATGGTGGTGCCATTCCCGTGCTTCCTATCACTGGAACGCCTAGCTCTGAGGACAAGTTCTTCGACGCGTACAAGCATATTGGCAGGAGGACTACTCCGTTTACTAGTCGGGACAATCTAGGGGCTCGTTTTGCTCCAAGGTATAACAGCAAGACCAGGTCTCCGTCTCCAGTCATCGTGCCAGGAGAGATCATCAGGTTCTCCTTGGAACGAGGCGAATATGATGCTTCCTCCGTCGATTTTCGTGGTCCGGGAGCTCCTTTGGATCAATGGATCCCTTGGTTGGAATCCATGTTGAATGACGAGAAGATGTATGGTATCTTAGAAGACGTCGGGATTGCACATGCAGTGAAAGCGTCTGGGAAGTTGAGAGTGCATGTAGATGCCGATGGTGTTGTCGCATTCGCCTCTCGTTGGTGTGAGTCTACGAACACCGCCGTTACAGGCTTTGGAGAGATTACCATTTCTTTGGAGGCGGTATCGTCCCTGTATCATCTTTCGGTACTCGGGAACCTCCCGCGGGACCAACCGGGGGTCCCTTGCGACGCCTTGGTTGATGAAATAAAGGCGAAGATTAGTTAACTTTATTTACCCAATGCTTCCACTGACGAGAATTACACGAGGTGGATTCATCACTGGTATTCATCTGGAGGCAGGGCCGACGCTCTCAGCAATACCAAGATTATAGCTGCATTCCTCACGCTCTGGTTGTCGCAGGACATATTCGAGGACGATCCTATCGGGACACTGAAGCCTTTCGTTGTTTCCTACGCGGTTTGGCTGGCGCGAGGAATGCCCTTACCAATTGGTAGTCTGTTCCTCGGGTCCCAGTATGCGCATCTAAGTGCTTTGGCTGGGAATATGTCTGGTTCTTCCACAGATCGTGTTTCATCGTTCGTCAACCTCCCTTTTCTACAGGCTTTCTTGTGGGAACACTATGTGCATTATGCTCTGCAAGGGGTCTTCCTTTGGATTTATCGGAGTACGCCAGAATTATGTGGTGGAGTGACAAGCATCCCAAGGACTCGGCAAGGTTGATAGATTTTCTGGATAGGGATGAGTGTGTCTGCTTCCGCCCGTGGTGTAACGTCTATGATGATAGAATCTTTCAATTTGACATCACGGCCGAGGATGACGAAGTCGTTTTACGCTCCGGATCTCCAGGTGTCAATAACTTTGATCACTACGGGAAGCAGGTGTTCATGTGTAGTAGCCATTCCGGCTTCGTGTTCGGCTTCTATCAGGGAAGACTGGTGAGGCAGACGCATAACATTAATAGAGCGGCACAATTCATGGGATTCGATCAAGACGTGCCCTTTGACCGTTCCCTCTCTCCATCCGGGGACGACCTGCGTGCGTACTTAGATCCTTCCCAGGATCCGGGGAGGAAGGTTGTCTTCTTGGTGGCCGGTAGGCTAGCGAAGGTCACTCCCGAATACAACCGGTTCTGGGATTACACTTTGACGGTTCTGGGCAACTTCGTGAAGAAGGTGAATACAAGCGATATGCCTACTTTCACTCTAACACCTCAGGTAGTCTCCCTTCTGAATGTTCATGTATATGCCTTGCTCGTCCTGCTTAGATTAACGAGATTCCTTTTCCTGGTGGCAGATGGCGCCTCCTCCGTTGATCCAACCTAAGAAGAAGATTAAATGCAACAGGATGGAATTACCTGAGGGTTGCTTTATTGCGCCTTCCTTTGTGATGAGTTCGTGTCCTTTCCCATCTCGAGTAAGTAGCTTCCACCTCGCAGAAGTTTCTTGTCCTTTATATATCTACCCCTCATTGGTTGATCTTTCTCTGTTGTTTCTGCAGGGTTCGGAGGAGTGTGATAGTCTCACGGAGTCCCCGGTCGTTGATGTGGAGACGAGGAAAGGGGTAGACGAGTCGATTGGTGCGAGCCTTGAGGTGAGGAAGGAGGTGGACGGGCCAATTGTTGTGAGTCTTGATGTTTCTTCTCCTCTCCCTATTGAGGCCGATGATCGCGCCCTCACCCAGGTAAAACTTGTTGGAGCTTGTCGTCTTTTCTCTTTCAGGTCCACTTTCGCATAACCAGTATTGACTAACCATAATCCCATCTCTACAGGAGCAGGGGGGCGAGGGTCGTGTTGATGTTGTTTCGGAGAACGTGGAAGCATTAGAGAGTGGGGACGACTTGAAAGGTGACACGAACACCTCTGAAGCTCTTGATGAAGTCGTTTCAAATGGTCCAGGAACGATCATTCTTCGGGGATGGACATCAGAGGATGACGTGGATACCAGTTCTCCTAAGGTTGCCGGTGAAGTCGCTTCGTGCGATGTGGAGGTAACCATTCCTTCGGCCAAGCAGGCAACTGATGGTGGTACGGATATGGGGCCTTCATATCCTGGTGCTGGGGTTGCTTTTCCTTCGTCCGTTAGTCGAGTTCGACCTGGGTATGTCTTGGTGGGCAATTTCCCAGTAGCGAGTAAGTACCAGGCGCTATATACTCACATTTGGAGGAAGTTCGGCCACATTGCTCACGAGAGGGAGCAGAGGTTGCTTTCTGAGTCGATAGTCGGCGTTCTGTTGTCGAAGGTGTCCGAGATGGTGGCTCAATCCATTGACTCCGCAGATCCGCTTGATGTCCAAGATTGGGAAGATTCCATAGTTGCGGCTGAATCTAAGGGTTTCAATGTGGCTTGGCTGCGGGATAGGTTCGAAAGGGCCAAGGCTCAAGGGTCTCTGGAGATCCTCCAAGAGAAAGAGAAGAAGGTAGCAGAGTTGAAAGCTGAGTTGTAGAGGGAGGAAGAGGAGCTGGAACGGCTAAGGCTATCTTGCAAAGGTGGACCTAGCAGGGTCTTGAGTGATATTCTCGACTAGGTGTTTTTTTTTAGTGTAAGGTTCCTTCTTTTAGTTTTTCAAACGTTGAAAGAGCTGTAGGTATTTTCTATTGATTGGATTGGGTTTATGATTTCTAATGGATATTGAAATAAAATGCTTTTCTTAATTGATTCTGCTGAAATGGAAATCCTATCTGCTAAAACGGAAATCCTATCTACTGCACGCTATGACGCGCTGCTTTGGAGGAATGCAAATACAATAAACAGGAGGCTTGGTGTCGTCCTCCTTTGGGTTCTTGACGAAGCCTTGTTAAACCGAATTCGATCTCACAACCAATATGGCGTAGAGTGAATCATGGTTAGGCAAAAGCTCCTTTGCCTTCTTACGAAGCCTTTCCGCATACGCAGTTGCGTTCTCCCCCGCCTTTTGTTTGAGGTTGGATAATTCTACGTATTCCTTGAAGTCCGGAATGGTTTCCAAGACCTCGGCTGGTATATCGTAGGGGACGAGCTCGCATTCTCTTCGGATCTTGTCGTTGCGCAGCTTATCACATACAACTCCAGATTCCTGAAGGGCTTTGATGAAGATCCTAATAGCTGTGCCGATGTCTACTGCGGGTTTCCAAGGGTTTTTCTCTCGAGTAGCTTCCCTCGTGGTGAGTCCCCAGTTACTCGGTGAATGTGGGTTATCAGAAACGAGAGAGGTTGACGAAATACCTTCTTGGTTGAGGGGGCTCTCATTGGTCCCCGTAGACTCTGCGGGTACGGTCACCATCTCGCTGCTCTTCTGTACAAACCGCTTCATGAACTCCAGGGGGAGCGTCTCTTGGTTGTTGTAGATCCATGGGCGTCCTAGCACCATGTCGCTTTCGACTACTCCCTTGACAATGTGGAACTCCGCTATGGTTGGAATCGTGGCGATTTCGACGGGAAGGTCGATCCATCCGTCAGTCCGTACTTCGGCCCCGTCAGGACCTTTGATGATGGTCGGGGCATGGACAACTTTGCTTCGTGGAATGTTGGCGGCTCTGAGAGTCTTGACTGAGATGATGTTCACTGGGGATCCTGGGTCGATGAGCGTCTTTGAGAATTCAGCATCAGACACGCGGGTGGTTGTGAGGAGTCCCCAGCCTTGTACTCCTACTTGTTGCTCCTGTTTGGGCATCGTCGGGTTATTGGCTTCCTTGAAAGGTAGGCGTTTCTCTGCTACCACCATGTTGAGTGCTGTGAACATGTCTTTCCGCTGTGGCTTCGAGAGACAGAGAGTCTCACATAGCTGGTACATTATCTCCTCTACTCTCTCATTCACCGGTTGCTCTGGAAACATGAATGCTCGAACAGGTAGAGGATTTTGATATATCCTTCGTTCCCTAGGTGCAGTTCTCCGGACTCCACCTTGGCTTGGAAAATCCGCTTAAGGGTGAAACAGTCCCTGGTAGAGTGAGTAGTAACTTGGTGATAGCGACAATACCTTGGGCTCGCGACCTCTTCAGCCGTAGTAGGGCGTTGAGGCGAAGGGAGTGCGATTACCCCGTCCTGGATCCAAGTGTCTAGCAGTTCTAGTACCTCCTCCATGGGGAACGGGTAGTCTGGCACCTCTGATCTGGCTTTCTGCCTCCGCATCTCCGGTTGTTGTGGTCCTCCTTGGTTCGTGTTCTTGTTTGGGGTCTCCGGAGTTGAATTAGCGCGTTTTGGATGTGTTACCTCTGTGGCACCCCCCTTTCTCTTCCCTCCTTCGCTGACAGCGCCCATGGATGGTAGGTTGTTGTTGTACTGTTTGTTAATCAGCCTTCTGTCGCCACGAGTGGTACGAGTCTCTTCGTTCCTGAGGGGTTTAGTTCTTTCCAACAGAGCGGGTGCAGTGGTGGCAGACCTCTTCGCAGCTTCATGGAGTTCAGAGAAGGTCTGGAAGCGGAGGTTCTCCAAGAGGGCCCGATATACAGGAATCATTCCGTTGATGCAAAGTTCCACTAACTGTTGCTCCGTGACATTCGGATCGTGGCAATCAAGGGCTTGAATTCTGAATCTCTTGACGTAGTCGTTCGGGTGTTCGCTAGACCTCTGGAACATCCTGTCGAGATCGGATAGCGTTATCTGTTCCGACACGAAGAAGTACTTGCGGTAGAACGCGCTCATCTCGCCCCAGGTCCCAATGCTGTTCGGAGCAAGATTGTTTTACCAGGTGTAAGCTCTTCCAGTGAGAGACTTCGAGAATTCTTTGAGCCTCAAGACATGGTTGTACTCGTGTTCCCCTAAAGACTCCAGAAATCGCGAGATGTGTTCACGTGCATTCCCAGTCCCGTCATACAAGGAGAACATGGGCGACATGTATCCTTTGGGAAGGGCAATCCTCTGGACCTCGTGCGGGTACGGTGGCTGGTGCTGGTGGACGGGTAACGTCACGTCTCTTTCTCGGCTTCGTAGCAGCTTTTCCAAGTCGTCTGCCGTGACATAGCGGGACGGTTGTCCTCCTCTCTGTCGAGATTCTTCTGGGAGAGAAGGCGCTTCGTCATCTCGGATGTGGATAACCGTCGAGCGAACACCCGCGGTAGCAGCTTCAGGGGTCTCCTTGACTGGTGAACTTGACAGCTTCGAGGTTAGAGTCTTGAGACAATCCAGGATTCCTATCTGAGTGTCGAACATCTTGACTTGACTTTCTGCGAGGGCGTCTTGACGTTTGGCCAACTCGTCTAGAGTCAGTACTCCTGACACTCCTTTTCCCTTCTCAGTGGTAGCGCCAGCCTTGGTGTTGGAGGCAGGGTTTTTCTCAGAGATTTAGGTCGGAGCGTTAGGAGTAATTGGGGTGATGGGTATGGCCGAGATGGCAGGTGTTGAAGGGGGATTTTCTTGGGTAATTGGGAGTATTGCTGGATGCAAGTGGGTTGGTAGGTGCTGCGTTGGAGGCTACAACACCGTCAGTTAAAGAGTTGGGGTTTTTGGTATCTGATCCCGACCTAAGTTCAACCATGTTTGAGCAAGCTTCTCTGGAACCGAGAGAATGATCTCCCACTGTGGTCGCCAACTGTTTTTACCTGCAAAAACAATGCACCGTCTCTGGGTACTTTCGTAGTGCTCGGAGATCAAAGTCGAACAAGACAAGCCTAAACCAAGGATGGCCGTTCTCGTCTTGCTTCGATCACAGAGAGGATAGAGGTTGGTCTAAGGAGGGAAACAGCGAAGAAACTTGAGATCAGGTTGAAGATGTGTTTTGGGTGTAAGAGTTCAAGATCTCCGTCGTGAAGTCGACTGGAAATCTCCAAGGCTAGAAACGTGTTTCGATTCTCAGGTGTTTTCTCTGAGGCTCTGGTTGTTTCTGTTTTGTGTGTTCTAGGTGTTTAGAACGTTCTTAATGTTCTGCCTTGGAAGATAGAGGAAGCATCTATTTATAGTTTGAACTCACCCTGATCTCTCGACAGAGAATGTGGAAGTCGTGGAAGAGTGGAGGAGTGGAGGACATGCGTTGGTTTCCATAACTGCCTGAGTCGTGTGGAACATGCCCACTCGCGCCATCTTCTCGTAACTGTCCACTATCTCCATCAGTTTCTTTCAACTGCCGTAGACCGCCAGACCAATACCCCTAAAGTTATCCCCCCGTGTGATGTTTTGATGTCTCGAGCGAGTGATACGTCGATATTGCGTAGTTGAGTTGAGTAGAGTAGAGTTGTACGACTAATTGTCGTGACCAACATGAGTGTAGTGCCTCCGGGACACGAGTATAGGAGTGGCCTTGGCTGTTGGCCAGGGCCATAAGTGTTTAACGCGATAGCCCTGGAGGCTAAGGCCTTGGTCTTTGGCCAAGGCCGACTAATTGAACGCTCTTTGGCGCTAGTTATGGTGGTGCCATGGCTCATGGCGCCACGGCCTTGGCCTTTGGCCAAGGCCAGCTTGTTGTGGCGCCATGGATTATGGCGCCACGGTCTTGGCCTTTGGCCAAGGCCCACTTGTTGTGGCGCCATGGAGTACGGCGCCACGGCCTTGGCCTATGGCCAAGGCCAGCCTGTTTGCGGCTATATTCCTCGTTGTGGCCTTGGCCTTTGGCCAAGGCTAAGTAGGTTTGTGGCGTTTTACGCCATGGCCTTGGCCTCTTGGCCAAGGCTGATTTTTGTGATTCCATGGTGGCTCATGGTTTGTGGTGCCATGCTATGTGGCGTTTATGGTTTTGGCATCTGGCCAAAGTCGACCTTGGGCAGCCTGTGCCTTAGCCGTGGTGTGAGTGCTTATGCTACAACACACTTGGGGTCATGGCGTGTTTATCCATGGTATGCTAGACCATCCTAAACTTGGGATTAGGTCCGCTTAGGCCTGCTTAGGCTGATGTGCTTCTCAGAGAGCTCTGGACCGGCCTGGAGCTTCAATATTTCCGAGGTTTGCACCAAGACTCGTATGTTGAGTCGTATTAAGAGGAAATCCATGAGGATACGTCTCTGTTGATTCTTCACCGTGTACCATTAAGCGACCCGGCTCTGAGCAGGTCAATGGGTTTAATATGCTGGTGAGATTATTAGTACTGCTCTATGATATTACCCTCCCCGCCGGAGTCATAAGAGAGAGCTCATAGAGAGTTTGTTTAGCTCACGGAATGGGTTGCACTCTGAGCTATAGAGATGAGCCTGAATAGGCGATTGCCTTTAATAAGACATGGTTTCGAGAATGTTTTGACAATCTTGTCCCTCTCTCATTTTTCACCATCTACATGTGCATAACTGATTTTATCCACCAGGCGTGTATTTTCCCTAAAGTCGTGTCAAACAAACCTTTTGAATTGAAAGTCTATATATGACTTGTGCCACTAACAGTGTGGTGTTCCATTTCTCCATCTCCAGCAACCACAATGGATAACTCACCCACACACTTGAATATCTTGCCCCAAGAATTGGTTCACGAGATATTAGATTACCTCCCAACTACACAATCAATATTTAATAGCAAAGGCGTCTGCAAAGAATGGAGAAGCATGCTCGGAAATAAAAGGATTGGGCTTCTTTTCAGTGCGGTTTCAAATAGCGGACGACATCTTTTGTTGGATGAAGGCGATATTACATAAATATTCTACACATAACATATTACAGAGGAAACCTTCCACACAGTAATAACTGGACAGATTGACCCTGAAACAGGAGATCGCAAACATACTTTTCAAATTGTTGGCTCTTGCAACGGGTTGGTCTGTCTGTATGCTCGACATAAGTGCTCAGGAGATCCTATTTATATCATCAACCCCGCTACATGTGAGCAACTTATCCTCCCTGGAATATGCATATATCCTACATATTTTTCTGGGGGAACTTCTGGCACCAGCCGAAATGTAATAGGGGGTTTTGGGTACTGCGAACATTCCGACGATATTACCCAACTTGTCCCCTCTGGTGGACCGCGTTGTTCATTATTGGGTTAAAAAGGGTGATTAAGTTGTGCAGTTCACCGGTTTCACATTGGCTACAATGTGAGTTTGAAATTAAGTAGAGTACTTATTCAGCGTTGTTTTCTTTTTCATTTTACCCTTCCTTATAATTGTTAGTAATTAAAACTTGTTTCTGTTAACTTGTTTCATTTCTCAATCTACTGGTGGTGTCACCGCTTCTTTGTGTAATAAAATTTGATTCATCCAAATCTAAATGGAGTAACAAACTGGAATCTGTTAAACGTTTACCAATGCCTTTCTATCTTGCTTTGTGCTACATTATGTTCATTTGATGTGTCTTACGATTACAAACCCATCCTACTAATTTATTGCTAAAATCTAGTGAAAATCTTTAGAGACATAGGAAAGTATATATCGATACTTTGGGAAAACATTTACCAAAATTTAATGGAGATAACTAACCAATATTCTCTCTGATTTATTATAACTGGAAACTAAAATTTAGGGAAACTAATGGTTACATGAATGCTAGAAACTTTCTCTTTAACAATTCGAAGATCAAAACCCCCCAAAGTTACAACCAAAAACTTTTTTTTGGCGGGATGAAACTCAACGAAAATTCTCAGAGCGGGATGACTCCCGCCTGTTGTTTTGGATCCATTTGAAAGTTAAGTTTTTACTTTAAAACCCGATATATCTTTTCTTAAACATCAAGTCTACTCCTAACTCATCTTCTTCACAGAGGTTGATCTCTTTTCTCTGGCTGGTTCTAATACTGGTATTATCTCTTTAACCCATTCTCGATTCCATACAAGTGATGTTTTAAAGGAAATATTTAGTTTGTTTTTTTTTAATTTTTAAATTTGTTTTGACTAATAACTGATAATCATAGGTTGTTTCAATATGGTTGTTGTATCAAATAATGTTCTAGGGTTAAGTTATATGCATCAATGTTGTTATGTTTAGATATTGTTTTTTCAATATAAGCTCATATTCTACCTATGTTGTGCATGTGGTGCTTTGATTTGGTTGAATCATTCGTTTCTTTGTTACCATGGTTTTTTCTTGATATCCCGATAAAATGGTTAATTTCATATAAACCTGATACATCTAAAATTTTCTTTTTAATTGTTGCAAGAGTTTCAACACAAGATGTTTTGTGAAAACTGTTTTAGAACTTAATCAATATAAACTCATATTCCTACCTTTGTTGCACGTAGACAGTTTAAGTTATGGTTGAAGATGACAGTTTCCACGATATGCTTATGGAGGTCGAAGAATACCCCGAGGAAGGCAATATAATTGATGTGGTGGATGAAAATGAGATACATGCATTAAGCGACTATGATCATCATGAGTTGAAAAGATTCAGAAATCTTCGCAGAGCACCAATCAATAGATTCCTCTGCGACCTGGTCATGAGAGAAGTTGGACTTCCAATATTAAAATGGAAGTATGTGACCCAGGATTCAAAGGATACCATGTGGAACGAGATACATGCAAGCAACTACTGATTCCTACAATTATCATTATTCATCATTTTTATTTATCATTTTTGTTTTCTGCCTGTAACTCACATGCCATTTAATATTACCCTAGAAATATTATGGCATCGACGAGTGCGTAAGGGGGAAAAACGATGAATTGTCTCGGTGTAATACTGCAAGATTTCAGATGGGAATTGTTTAACAAGTATATAGCTCCCGCATAATAAAAATTTGGAGCGGATGGTTCCTAGAAACCACAACAGACAATATTGAGACCATTTCGTGGTATATAAGCTTTTAGAATTCAAGGTTAGATTGTTTTGTTAATCGTTTTTCTGTATATCCTTGTGTGTTTATTTCATTCTTAAATCGAACTCAAAGGAGGTAGTGGCAAGCAAAACTTCCCACCAATTTTGATTAATGAGACGCCAATTATTTTTATCCAAGTTTTATCTGCTAAATACCAAATATTTTGGATTTTTTTTGTTAACAGACTCGGGCTCTACACAAAAGAGCAATAAACATGAATAGGCTCCCCTCGGAAATCACTAGTAAAATTCTGTCTTCCCTGCCAACAACAGAAAGTGTTCTCGACTGCAAATCCGTGTGCAAGGAATGGCATGCAGTTGTCAAACACAGGTTGGGTCTCTTATTTGCAGCCTCTTCTGTACCTCATCATATGCTGTTGTACTCAATGCCAAAACAAATGAACTATGCCCACAGTATGATTGCCCAACAATCTCTTTGCGAGAATGCTAGATCACACAGAGATACCTTCCCAATTCTTATCGTCTCATGCAATGGGATGTTATGCTTTGGGATACCACACAACGGTATTCACGATCCAGTTTATATTATGAACCCATCAACGCGTCAGCACCTCCACCTCCCCAAACTTGAACTTGTAGGTCCTTTTCAATATTGTTGTCGTGCAGGATTCGGGTACTGTGAGTTTACCGGTGAATATAAAGTCGTGAGAACCATTGGCAAGGGGAATTTCCAAGTGTACACTCTTGGCGATGCTCGGGGTAGGAGGAACATAGACTTTCAGTACAGACTAGATGAATCGTCTGGTATATTTGCACATGAACGTATATTTTGGCTAGAATGCTCAAAGAAATTCAATACTCGTATTGTATCTTTCGATTTGCATACAGAGAAATTTGAAACAGTATCACTACCCTGAATCAAGATCCAGAAGGTAACTAGGCTAGCCCAAATTGGACTGTCTTTATGTCTGTACTATATGAGTGAGCATGAAGGCAACGTTACTCTGTGTTTGTGGTCACTCAGTCTCGAGAAAAGAAAGTGTATGAGAGCAAATACCAGATGCAAGGAAAGGAGTTGGGTGGAACAGTGCAACATTGAATTGGGAAGGAAGGAATCAGATCTGTTATATTATGCACCTATTACACTTGGTAAGAACAGCGTCCTGTTGTGGCGAATTACACTGTTGAGCAAACGTCTATGTTGTTATGATTTGGATACTAAAACTATCCTGATTATGTGGAAGTCTCGACGTGAATATGCAGTGGAGCCATACCTTCATATAATACCTCACATGGCGCTGAATGTATCATTGACAGGCTTTGGAGCAAAACCTGACCCCTGTTGTGAAGATATGGATCCACAAATGATCTTTCATGTGCATGGAGTTTTAAATGATGCGGAAGTACTGATATACCCAATGGGAAAATTATTATACTGTAATTAATTTGTGGCACAAATAGGGTTCAGTGGGAAAACAAAAATGTAATAAAAGAGAAACTATCTCTAAGTGCTGCTTTTAATTATTGTTAATTTTCTTTTGTTAGTCGAGATGATAACCAGGTAGCAAATGACATCTCTAAGTTTGTTAAAAGTTCTAAGTGTTTCCTAGATTGCTCTTATAATTTTCCTTTGTTAGTGAGTAATGTGTTAACAAAAGATCAAAACTTTGTAGTGGTTTAATCATCAATGAATTTCTTCTGTTTATCAGAAAAAAAAATTGATACACCCATTGAGATTTGGAAATTTTCAAGTATTGCTTCTTCCTGAGCAATATTAGAGATGTGTATATCTA
>JAJJMA010057837.1:6248-19671 GCA_023529015.1 Papaver nudicaule
AAGACAGCAAGTGGCAAGACATGGTAACTGAAAGAGGTATCCGTTATGAATTTAATCAACATCACAAAATCATTCTTACCATCAAAATGAAGCTACCCATAACCGAAGTATCTGAACAGTTGGCAATTCAAATCATCAGGTCCTCATCAATTCATAGTATCACATGGATTTAGTTCACAATGAACTTACCAATTCTTGGGAAAGAAACTTGATGCTCCTGCAAAGATATAATACCTAATTTAGTTGTCCATTCCCCTCTCTGGAAAACACAACGCGACTTCATACAAATATAACCATCTCTTTGCTTTTCAATAACTTGGAATCATACTATAAAAGGAAAACTGAATATTAGATGTATCTTCAAAAGCTATAACTTTGCTGATCCATAGGGGTTTCATCGAAAATTTAGATGTTTCTAAGTGTGAACCACACTTACAATTGGAATCCACCTAGTTACTACCCGAAGGTTTTAATACACTTTCAGAACTTTGGGCGAAAGTTTTTTAGCGCCCTTAACAAAAAGAAAATGTATTAGGTGATCAAACATCACAACAAACAATAATTTTGTTTTAACAACCAAAAGATCAGTTGACATAGACAAATATATTCAGATATTTTCAAAACATTGAGCATCATAGTTCTCTGAATGAAAAAGAAGAAGAAATTATACTCCTTTCATCAAATTATTATATACTACGATTCTATGATCCAATACCCAACGTAATAATTTGATCTTCATTTTATTATCACTAACTCTGTATTACCATAAAATCTCACACTATGCCAATGATTCAATGAAATAAGAATCACAAAATGACCTGGTTTTAGAACCCAGATCATCTCACCGGTTTGCCTAATGGTAGAATATTGAGAACACAAATAACTTTGTACTACTAAAGAAATATCTTTATAGATGTACATAAGTATAGGCACTGAACAGAATTTTGTTACTTCAAATAGAATAAGGCGCAATTTGTAAGCTAATGGCGTAACTGAACCATGAGGAAATTGGTAAGTACCATGAATTATTCAAGGGAATAAAATGTAGTGCATATACATTGTCCAAAGAACTATGACATCCAATTCCATACTTTCTGTGGGACAACTTACATACCTGATCACCATACGTAGCATCCTCGTCCAAATCTGTTGTCTCTTTGTCTAGCATGGGGCGTCGATCGATTTTCCCTTTTTTCTGACGCTGTCGAGTATCCTGTTATTCATATCTTTGGCACGGTAAGTCTGTTGTAGAGACTGCTAAAAATCAAGAGTATACCTGAATTATTAACTAACTCTTACTTACATGTTCAACAAAGGCAGCATCCATATCTGAATTTATTGTTTTTTTGTTTAGCCCAGTGGGTGGAAAATCTGTCTGCATCTTCTTACATGGAGCATCCTGCCATTTTACGAATATCCATGTGAGTTTTTTTCTTGAGTTTTTTTCTTTAACAGTATAAATCCTTAGCAACCGTACATAAATGATTGATAAGTATCCTTTTAAGTATTTTCGTTGCCTGTAATTGTATCGACGCCCTTCCTTGGGCAATAGCATTATCTTGTAGATGTTCATGTTCAGATTCTATTTGCACTCCTTCACGTAGTGCTTTTTCTTTTTCCCTCTCTTGCACGATCTGCTTTTTCTTGTTTCTCTTGCCCGACGTGCTTTCTGAGCCAAGGACATTGCCTGTTAATTGAAGACATAAAATTACAGTATGGCTTAGCAAATATTTCTTCTTATACATTATTACGGCAATTATTATGAAGCAGAACATCACCATTGATGGTTCCTTTTTTAGTTTTTTATCTTTGTTCTCTCTTTCCCGTCGTGCTTTTTGGTAAGAGACTTTCAACAAAGGTTGCGTGGACACGGAAATGAACGATTGCAACATAAAAAAACATGACTAAATACCTTTATTTGGAGCTGATGCTGGCCGAGAAGCATATAAACTGGAATGTTATGAATAAATGCAAAATATCAGTCGATTAAACAAATATCAGATACCGAATTTTCACTTTTGGTCCAATTAATGAAATTTAAGTTTTAATCGTATACTGTTTTTGCTAGATTTAGAGAAGACACCCACCAGCCGTAATGCTAAGTTTAAGGTTCATACATGACCAAAAATACAACACATTAGAGAGACTATTGTACTAAGCATCAACCTGACTATATTCTTTTCAAACAATATGAACCAAGCATCTAACTTGGGTAAGTCCCTTACTTGAACAGGATATGTTCTACAGGCTTGTACATTTGCGTCCTTGAGTTTATTGTGTTTGTAAAACTAAACAGGATCTTTAAATTCATTGGAGTAACACATGCAAGAAATCTGAATGATATAAGCAAACAGGTAACAGAGTTGGCATAATTAAAAAAATTGTGCGTAACATCCCATTGAAGCTGCAAGTTTTGAAGAGAGGAAAAGATTACGTTGATAAAATCACGTTAAAATCTGGGAAATACATATCCCAATTCTTCGCCTCTTTTCTTCTCATCCTTGATCTTCAAATCTACCCACCAAACGAAGAAGACAAAATCTCTCGCTTTATCCTCATTTGCTAAACAAATCTTCAAATCTCAATCAATAAATCAATCATTTTTTTAGCGGAGATGAAAAAAACATCAACAGCAAAGCTCTAGGGTTTCTATTGCTTACCTTCTTCTTCTTCCATGCCTCTCCATATCATCTTTGTTCATATCATCCCGACTGAGGTGACCTCAGCTCTGTAATCAACCTTCCTTCTTACATGCTCGGATGTCAACAAAAGTTCAACAACCGACTCATGTAAAGTTTGAAGTTTAAGCACAACTTTCTCCTTTATGCAGCTGTTTTTGCTCGATCGCAGCTTCTAAATCATGGATTTCTGATCATCTTTGATTGATGAATCGATCGAGACTCGAGCAGGGATATCTGCCAATGAGAGGTAGACGTAGGTATTTCCGCATTATTAAAAGAAAATGAAACTTGATGTTCTTGTTAAGCGTACCTAAGAATATAGGTTACAGGGTTTCACATAAGATGTCTTACAAAATTGCGCCTGCTGACCACCTCGAGCTAATCCAGTCAATTCATTCTTCATTTCACGTTCTCCTGTAACATCAAAGGGCATATCAGACAGATTTGATAACATAACTATCAAACATTCAATCTACTAAGTAATGTCAATTTCCTTTGCATAAGGCAAGGGTAGCTACATCATACTCATGGCAGTACAGATACATGGCTACATAATCACCACCATCTTCTCCCTTAGAATATATTTTCTATTTTTCTGGTACCTGTTGATGTTTAAAGTGTAAATAAAATGTGAGTAAATCAAAAAGAGTAAATTATCAAAAAGAGTAAATTATAAAAAAAAAAAGAGTAACGTATATTTGGCCTAATTGCACCAAACTATAGTGATAGAAACAAAAAGATAATACTTAGTACCTTCCATTCATAAGCAAATCACAGATGTTGCAGCGGCCACTTTGCCCCTCTTTTGGGAAATAGAACATAAGTAGTCACGTACATACGCCACTTTCTACCACGAACGATTCTGATTGTTCAAAGGTTAACTATGGTCCCTTCTTCCTGAACATATGGTTTGATGTAAATATAAACACGATTTAGACACTACGGTTCATAATGTTACCAAATACCAACAAAGATGACCATTCTAAGGTTCATAATGTTACCAACCTCATCAGGAAATTCTGCTTTAGGATAGATAACTACTTCAGGAGCTGAAAACGATCTATGAAGCAGGGACTGAGCATTCGGTATTTTATTTGGCGCACATCATAGATAATTCGGATGCAGTTGAAGGAATAAAACTACGCAGGAGACGTTCCTCCACATCAACATCATCCAGTGGCTTCAGAACGGTCAGTCATTAAGTGTTATAACAGATCTACATCATCAAAATACTCCAATGGTATTTTGGTTGTCCATGGAATACCATCAAACCCCTGCAAGTCGTAACTATAAATCAGCAGCAGATGCCATTATCATATTCAACAGAGTACCTCAGAAAAGTCATTAAGTCTTCTTCTACTCACAAAAGCAACTTCTTTGATCTTCCAAGTCACAGTCAGTAGCTTCTACTGTCTTTAGTATGGAAAAGGAAACGATTACTATAAATTACTAATAAACAGGAAACATCCCTCAAGATGCGACTGAGACGTTTTGTTCTTCCTCAATGTGGATTTTAACCCGTTGCAACATCACTACAAAAAACATCGATTGCGTGGGAGTCCATCAAACAACAAAAAATAGATAAAATTGAAAACGTACAGATAAGAGAGTGTTACCTACGAAGGAAATTGTGTGAAAATCACAAAAAAAAAAGCAAGATTAAGACAAACCTCAGCAAGATTAAGACCTTAGCAATTGCTCAAAATTTATACCTGTGGCAATGAGATGCTTCACTTACAATGCACACATTTATGTTGTAGTAGAACTATTAAGTAATTCAATTTCCAAATTTCAATTTCACCATGTTAGCGAAGAAAATCCTACCTCGTTGGCAATGCCTACAGCATGATTAGCAGCCCTTCTACGGCTGTTGATCCAACTGGCAATGACTACAGCATGATGAATTTCAATTAACGTTTGCAGGTAAATATATGGCTGCCATGATAGGCATAAGCCACCAAAACTAACATACAATGAAGGTCTGTTTTCAAACCTCTCTACGTTCGCGCTGCTTTTGACGTTCATCCCATATCTGTTTGGAAGTGAGAGGCCTTCCCTGCAGTATGATTTAAACGTGAGTTATACGAATTTATTGGTTGATTCTTAGAATTCAGAGAATCACAAAAGGAAACCCACATGCGTTGTTTTCTTTCCTGTCAAAGTCGCAGATAGATTCCGAGCAGTGTCGGCTTGTTCTTGCAGTACGATTAACAATTGAACAATAAGAGATTTTTGTGCACCATTACCTTGTTACGATTTAAGATAACAAACCTTAATAACCAAGGTAGTGTTATTGCCATTGCGGATACTACGATCCCATATGAAGAAAATGTCAAAAGACAGCATACAACTAAGACTGTGTACAATGGACGTTTAGAATTTCACCTGGCTCAACACAGATCCAGGTTGGGCTTGCGCAATGCTGGTCGCAGCGGTACGTTGATGTTGCCGTTGCTCCTCTTGCCCCGATCGTTTCCTTTTTCTGGCAACTTTTTGCTTGCAATAAAGGATATTGGCGGCTGCATTACGATACTCAACTATGGATTAGAAAAAGATTACATAATGTTGTGAACACTACACATTCAATAATTGATCAGAAAGGTACATAACTCAACTTACATTATGATTTGGTTGTCCCTCCATGCTAGGCTGTGATGATCCCGCGTTGTGCTTAATTCGAGCACTGGAACTAAAGTATTATCAATATATATATACATGTATCTATAAAAAACAATACACAGCATGTCAAAATACAACACAATTAAATTCTCACCTAACAATAATCGATACTAATTCGTCGACGTTCCCGGTGTTATCAAAATTGACAGCTATATTGCTTTCCGAAGTTTGTTTGCTATGCTCTTGTCGTTGCTCTATGTACCTTATAAGTAAATATATATAGACTGTCCATCCCTATTACCATTAAAATAGATGTCTGCGTAGTTTCCTTTCTAAAACCAAAATCCAATTGAAACTTGGCTCCCTCACCATTAAATTCGAATTCCAAACAAACACATTTTCCTGTTGTAGCTAGCCTCAACATCACTCGCCACCCACTGCCAAACACCTCACAAACCATAGCCAACCCACGAATACACACTGCTTCAGTTCTGCTTAAACCACTTGAGTCTATCAAAGATGAGTACCATTCTCGACCCTCGACAAACAAAAACTGATACCCTTTTCATGTTAACATGAATAACGACAATCCAAGCTGAAAAAATCAAGTTTTATCCACCACAATTGGCAGCACCAGCTAACATAATTTCGTACCCCAAGCTGAAAAAATCAAGTCTTATCCACCACAATTGACAGCTCCAGCAAACACAATTTCGTCCCGGAAATATTTCAAACATGTTGTGCTCGTGATTTAACAAAGATCATCCGCGATGTCGGCAATGTCTTGTCTTTGGGATTTTACACCCACAGCAACCCAAATTACCGCCAAAACATGGACACAAAGTTAAATTCGAGCGGATTTTGCACCGCATAAACAAAACCCATAACTGATTTTGAGCTAACCCAAAGCTATCGGTTTTTCGCATGATTTCAATTACTTCCTCTTCCATGTTTAGTGGTCCGCAGATTGGCAAGCGGTTCATAGTCTTCGATCCCTAATCCACCACGATTGGCAGCACCAGCTTCCAAAGCTTCTTTCTGGTAAATTCTCAAACATGTTGTGTTCGTTGTGCTAGTTATTTCTGTTGAAGAGAGTGATTTCTACCTGTTTATCCGAATATTCCCTGCAATTAGGTCACACACACACACGTATGCAAACATCATTCCCCTGTGATGTCTTGTTTTTGATATATTCTACCATCTGCAATTAGCTTCCGAATCATCGGCAACAACTAAACCCATAATCTAATCTCAAACTGAATTGTACGACGGAAGCTTAATCCATAACCAAATTCAACTGAAACACAAATATCATCCTATTTCTGCACATGTTCCATAGTTTATTAAACCCTAATTAATTCAATCGAAACAAAATTAAACCCTAATAAAAATCTGAAGTTTCAAAATCTGAAGCTAAAATTAAACCCTAATTGAGGCTAAATAATTCAGGGATTTTTTTTTGTAAGGAGACTGATAGCTCTTTTTTTTATTTTCTCTCCATCATCATCTTTCTGGTTCAAGCCAAACCAAAAATCTAGCAGCCTTCGATTGGGGAAAAGGGAAGAAAAAAAAAATTGAAAAATTGTTCGATTGAAAAGCATAGAACACAGATTGATAGAAATAAAGAGACAGAGAAGGAGGGGGTAGAGAAGATTCGAGGAGAAGGCAGTGGGAGAAAACGCAGATGGACAGGGCACAGAGAAGTGGTGTTTCCTAATAATTAAAAGTCTTGGATCAGATGGACGGCAAGGATTGCACCCGTGTTTTCTTTAATTTTTGGTTGACGGGCAGGATGGCCCGCACGCTCGTGGGACGAGCGAGATTGCTCCAGATTGCTCCCCACACGCTCTCTGGAGGGCTCGGATGGCCCGAACTTAAGCACCACTTCTTTTTAATATATAGACTAGGTATCACGCCGGCCTGAGGCCGGCGCTCAACCTTTGGTTGATTCTTTGAGGTTGTCGGAGCCTACAACCCAAAAGTTAGGGTTCTTTGTTAAGTTGGTTGAATACCCAAAAGTACTAACTCACTCCTAGAAACCCCGTACTAAGATAGAGCACTAAACATTTATTAACTCAGATAAACATTGGAAAACAAATTCATAAAGAAAAGAAATACACACCATGTGCAAAGGGTATGGGATTGGAGAAATTAGGTTTCCCAGAATTCCAATGCCATAAAAATAGTACAGAAAACAAAATAATCAAATTACCAGTAGTGTGATCAAAGACTGAAAACAAATGCACTAATTAAGGAAAACTAATCAACCTTTTGTAAATTTTTATAAATTAGTGTTGAACTGGTCTGACGGAAAGAAAAAGAAAATAGATCTATAGGGAGATTTAAAGTTTCATGAATTCACTTGAATTAATGAAGTAATAACAACAGAAGTTCTGGTTGGTTCACAATTTCTGCATTTTCTACCTATATACTCACCAAATGTCTTACATTCCAGTATTTTGTTTTTTTTTTTAATTCAGATTACAACAATAAGAGAAGCACATGCACGTAAGAATGCATCATGGCTTTTTAGCTCTTGATATAAGAAAATAACTGACATTTGAATTAACAGCGAAAAATAAAGAACAAAGACGTCTCAATGAAAACTGACTGATTTCAGTGGTGATTGTGAATACCTTATTAACAGCGAAGCACATCTTTTCCACGGTTATAGCAGCTATCCGACACTTTTCTATTTGAGAACCTTACTGTGTAGCGAACCTGCCAAAACAAAGCATTAAAATGTCGGTACTTTCCAGCTCAATCCTGATCTAGAGAAACATATCTCCTGACTTTAAATTTGGTCAGGCGTGCCTAGGTATGTACACCTCACATTGCGATCATAAGTACGCCACGGAGCAGCTTAGAATCCTGATCACAACAACAGACAACAATGCCCAATGAACCAACCCTTACACTTCCCATCTCGAGAACTATCACGGGACTTCAAGACATTCTCTTGCCGGAGTAGGGACCAAGCCATACCTAGGTCAGTATTACCGGCAATCTGCAACTATGCCGAGCCTAAACTCCAACGTACCATACATAAATTAGCAAATGACAGGTTCATGCACACCCATATGTCCCATAGCTCATAACCTATCAAGGGATTACAATTATGTGATACATAAATCCTCCAGTGATGGGCTTGGAGACATATGGAGTGACATGAGTCTAGCATTATCTCATGACACCGAGAGAGCACGATTCTTCTTTTTTGTTGTACGACCAGCGTGTGAATAAAGTACAACCATTGTAGACAAAAAGAAACAGCAACAAAAGCAGTATATCAGTTATGAAAACTAAAGAGAAAACATATAAACCAAGCATAGGACATCAACAATATATCAACAGTACACGATATGTGAAGCATGAGAACTTTATGGTGATCACATAAAGGAAAACCCGGTGTGTCTGATGAAGAGGCAAAGGTCATCTAAGATATGCTGCTTCAAGTACATAAGACACCGAGAACTTGGGACCTATGTGATCCATGAATTCTTAACGAAAAATAAAACAGTTTGGACCCCTGCCCTTGAGGGCGTAGAGATTGATGCACTTCTGCAAAAAATTAAACACTTTAGACACACAAAGGCTAAGTGCATAGAATATTGTACCTTAAATCCCACTTCTGCAAGAAGAAATTGACGCAGAGGAGATAATGGAATAAAAAGATACAGTAAATATTTTGGCGCCACAGAAACAAATGTCACGAAAACAAAAAATGAATTAATTGGAGCTTTGCATTACTTACCAACAACTACTAAGTTCCTTGTACCGACAGCTTGAACAGGTAATTGTGTGTGTGTGTGTGTGAGAGAGAGATCATGAGTATTTGACCCAAAAAAAATCATGATGTACACATGAACTTTTAGTACTGCGACACTACTCTGAATGGTTAAACGTCCAAAAGAAGGCAACTTCATTCAGAAGTCTTCCCAATCCAACCAACAGACCCAGCTTTACTTTTTACAACTGAAGAGTAAGTTTATTGCATAAGGTAGACATATATAAGAATAAATAAAAGGGCAATCGACGGCACATAGAAGGAAAATTGACACAAATGGAAATTAATACTGGTGTCAGGATATCGTTGAGATACTGGAAGAGTGGAGAAAATGGGATGGATGCGCGTACCGTTACCGATATTACAGAATCTGCGACATGAGCAGGTTCCTCCGCTGAGGGTAAGTTTATTACATCAGGTTGAAGGATTGATGGACCTACTATCCCAAAATCATACCGTTGTTAGCATGATTCTTTACGGCAGCATCTGTTTCTCCATGCATCATCTCTTTTTCGTTTTCTGTGTGTCCTTCCATTGATCCAGCAATTGTCCCATTCAAATCTAAAGCAATTAAACCAAAGTGTACCAACCAAGAATAAAATTGGTTGTTTAAAAGTTGATTCATCAAAGCGATGTTGAGGAATTCCAATCGAATTACAAATTACAATATATGCAGACTGACCGAACTCTCCGGACTGTCCGAACTTGCTCGAACCCACACCGAGTTTACAATTCCCCTTTGTAAACTCATCATCAACACACCAACCAAAAGAGTAGCAACCTCGTTATTTCCTTTAGATTAGACCCTACTCAGTCACAGATTATGAAATATATATAGAGTTTGATAATTAGGTTATCCTAATTAATTGTATAAGGATAATTGGCCACATAATAAGAGACGCGTTAATTTCATTAACTGTTTCTGTTTTAAATTTATATCACCAAAAAACAAAAAAAGAGTTATATAAAATTAATTAGGGTTGGTAGAACAACTTACAGGGATTAGCAATCAATCAATCAATCGCATGTCCTTCCTTCCTCAGCATCAATCAAGCAAACTCACTAAACAAACCCAGGAAAATTAGCAAAAACCCTATTTTATTTTGTAGAACTTTTAATCCCTGATTTTATTTGGTAATCGTAAAGAAGCTGAAGTTATTTGGTAATCGTAAAGAAGCTGAAGCTATAAACCACGCACCAAAATGAAGAAAAAAAAAGGAAATCGTAAGCAAATCAAGTTAATACCTGATCGAGTTTTTAGCTTAGCTGATTTGCTCCCGCCTGAGGTCGCCGCATAGATCTAACTTTTTTAGAAGAAGAGAAGAAGAAGACATGTTGCTGCTGTTCTAAAACAGAATTAAAAAAAAATCGGTCGGTCTTTGATATATTAATTTATTATTACGGAACATTTATATATTCAGGGCAAGTATAACAGATCGAACCAAAAACAGATCGCACGGCCACTGTTTACTCCATCAACTTACTTTTTAGATCCCACGGCCAGGAGGCCCCTGACGATCTTTGTGCGGCCCGGATGTGCCGATTCTCAAATACCACTTTTTCTTAATAAAGAGAAGACTAGGTATCACCCCGGCCTACGGCCGGGGCTCAACCTTTTAGTTTATTTTTATAGGTATTTTCCAGGACTAATAAGTTTTCAGTGTTGTTGTCGGGTCATATCAGCCGTGGATCATCAAATTCTAGAGTTAGTCGGGGCTTATGCTTCTGGTGTTTGGTTGGTCGGGTCAAATCAGCCGGGGCCTACGGCCCCGGCCGTGGGTTAGTAAATTCTAGAGTTAGTCGGGGCTTATGCTTCTGGTGTTTGGTTAGTCAGGTCAAATTAACCGGGGCCGCCGTGGGTTAGCAAATTCTAGAGTTAGTTGGGGCTTATGCTTTCGGTGTTTTAGTTGGTCAGGTCAAACCAGCCGGGGCCTAAGGCCCTGGCCGTGGGTTAGCAAATCTTGGTCTTGGTTAATTAAGAGTTACTTCAACATATCGATACGTATATCGATATTTGCTTCATCATTTTGTTCGATATTTGTTCGTATTTTATTCGCGAATTTTGTTGGGTGTTTGTTCCTTCCATCTTTGTTGTTCAAAATATGTTTGATTAGATCGGGCTCGGTAACAATGAGTTGAGCCCTAGTACCATACCAAGTTTTCGTGTATAACATTTGGCAAACAACAAAAGAAAACATATTTATAAATATGGTTTGTTGGTTATATAATTAAACTAATTCACGTTTTGGCTTACCCTATAATCTTATCCATGAATGAATATGAGGTTGAATCTGCGCTATGGCGTTATGTGCAGACAACTTCATGGGTGGTCTACTCATGGATTCTCTTTTCAAAACTACGGAAAAGAGTTATTCTTTGATGGTATACCCGTATTAATTAACCTGGCTGAATTTGGCCCCATTTGGGAGTATTTGGCCCCATGAAAAAATAATTCCGGCGGTTGTTATATAGCAAAATCGGAAAACCCCTTATAAAAGATGACTGTTTTACCCTTTCTCAATTAGTTGCTAATTACATGATTAGAGTCTAAACAAGATTAATTAGTCTTAACTCTCATATCAAAACAAGATTAAAAATTATCAAACATGATCAACCATGAGAATCACCCAAGTTTTTTTTACCAAAATCTTGAATCTGAACAACGCACAATCGGTCTATATATATGGAAACTTAAACCGATTATTCTTGGGTTCTCGAACAATCGGTAAATATTATTATCCAAATAAACCGATTTTTGTTAACCCACCCAGAAATTCAAATAAATCAATCGGTTCATTTATACAAACTATTACACCGAATATAATAACCGAAATCGTCTTATATTAATGGATATAAAGGACGATTATGAGACAAATAGACAAGGAAAACCATATACTTGATCAACCAATAATCGGTTTATATCAGTACAAACATCCAACGATTTAAAAGATCAATTTTTTCTATCGTTAGTTAAAACCAAATTTAGAGAACGATTATGTGCACCAAAGTTAGACAGGAGATTCAGAAACTTGAGCATTCTTAATCGGTGTATGTCAACACCATCATCTAACGATTTAAAAGATCAATTTTTTCTATCGTTAGTTAAAACCAAATTTAGAGAACGATTATGTGCACCAAAGTTAGACAGGAGATTCAGAAACTTGAGCATTCTTAATCGGTGTATGTCAACACCATCATCTAACGATTGTTAAAAATGGGTTTTTCATGTTGTCAATAATCGGTTTTGGAAAACGACATTATAGAACGATTGTATACTCTGACAATTTTTGGAGTAAAATTGCCAGGCAATCGTTCGATGTATACACCAATGTAAACCGATTATGCCACAAAAACTGACAAAAATCTAAGTACACAAACCACATTCATTCACATAAAGTAGCAACCAAAGTTAAAATCCTACACAACCATACCAAGGAAGTTTAAAGTCGACACAACCAAAGTTAAAACAACATAACGAAAGAGTTTTAATTCAACATAACCAAAGTTAAACAAGTGTTTTCAAACTATTATGAGTTTAACCACGACCACGACCTCTTCCACCACCGCGACCTCCACGAGCACTGGTACTAGCACCTCGAGTCTTTTTAGCTGGTGGTGCGTCTTGTGTAGCCTCACCACCACCACGACCTCTTCCACCACCACGACCTCGTTTAGGCCGTGGTTCTTGTGCATCCTCATGTGCAGCGCTTGTTGTGGCTTCATCCCTCCTTGTCTTGCGCTTTGCCCTCTCCGGTGGTGGTTCTTGAGATTGTCCAAAAAGATCTCCTCGTCTTTTATTCTCCAGGTTCAACAATTGGTCTAGAGCTTTCTTCAAGATCCTCTCACTCCTCTTATCTATACCACCTTTCACAAGCACTGTCTCGAACTCCTTGATCATTTTGCCGACTCGAGGTCTCTGTTTTCAATCATACAACATACACTAAGTACATATATATAATGATTAAAGTTAATAGGACACAAGCGAATACTTACATATACATCGACGGCTTCTTTTGGATCAGCAATCAACTTTCTATTATCAGGGCGTATGACATGAGGATGGGAAGTCCTCTTCAACCACTCCATATAATCATCGTCGACCCAATCGTTCGGAAAGATAGGAGCATCAAGGCGGACCAAATGCTCAGCTCTGTTGTCCCAATCAGTGGATGTACAAGGAGGTGTGTGCACAATTACAATTGAACCCGGATAGGCCTGACTTGTGTCCCTATCCAAGTCACCCAATCCGAGCTCGACTTCGCTTGGTATGTTTTGTACACCACCACATTGACGAGCCACTCTTGTCGGATTGTAGAAAACATATCCGGTGGGGTGA
>JAJJMA010057845.1:0-10940 GCA_023529015.1 Papaver nudicaule
GAGTAGATCTGATGGATATGGCACCTTGGGTACCTATGCAGATTTTCTACTCGTACAGTCACCACCAGCGTCATATTTATGTTGATACTATGAGAAGATATGAAACTTTAACTAAACAAATAAATTCAAGAAACAACCAAATTTCAAATAGATCTTGACGAATCGATTTCAATTACCTGCAAGAAACCAAAAGGTAAACAAATACAAACTGATTCTTGTTAACAGATCTTACTTAATATTTTGATTTTGATTCACGTTTGATGTTAATTTTACTTCATTTAATAAAGATTTTGAAGGAGCAGGAAGAAATTTTAAACTAGATTATGTTATTTTTTTTAACTGATTTTTAGATTCCGAGAAGGTGGCGGCAACGGTATTTCTGGTGGTGAAGGTGAAAACCCAATTTGGACCTGTTGACGATGGTGGTGGTTGTGGCAGTGGTGTTGGCGGTGATGTTGGTGAACCAAAAAATGAATATGATGATGACGACGGTGATTGTGGTGGTGATGGTGAAGATAAATTTAAAATCTGATGACTATGATGATTGTTGTGGTGGTGAATCTGATATTGGTGAGTATTTTGTTAGATGAATGTGAATGGATAGTTTGTCTGATTGTTTTAACTACAAGGTATGATCGGTGCTAACCTATGGCTGAACATTTTTAGCCTGCTGATGTCTGTCATACAACCTCCAATTCTCATTGTTAGCTGGCGTGGCGGAGAATGTTTGTTTTACACACACACACCTACATGACTGCTATCTGATTGTTTAATTGATTAATACTGAATCTTGAATTTTAAGCATGCAGATTCATCATTGTTTTATTTGATAATCGGTAATTTACTGAACTGGGTTACTTTACTAGCTCTTGAAAGCAATGATGAGGCTGCACACTTACGCGGGGGTTAGTGTGGCCGGTGCACTTCCTGTAATATATCACGCTTTTAGTAGTAGATGTCAATTTTATCCAGCCATGGTGTACTTATCGACCTCGAGGATCTGTTTGGTGCTACTTCTCAACATGGGTTTGGTGATGGTGTATATTTTATGGCAATTAACCAAATGTTTGTTTCTTGGGTCACTACGACAAGTGTGGATGACCCAAGTTCATTAAGACCTAATGGGCTTGATACATACCTTTTTGAGTCTACCCAATTGGGCTTGGGTCTAGACATTTTGGGTGTTTAAGAAGTAAGGAATGGCAATTATGTTAATAAGTGGCCAAGAAGGCACATGGCAACCCAAGGGTAAAAAGGGAGTCTGTATAAATAGGACCCTAAAGAGATCACAAAGGAGGCTTTTTGAGAGAAGAAGAGATAAGACTACACATTTGAGAGAGAAGTAGAAATGAGACAAATCGGACTACTACCTCTGTGACTCGGATCGGATTGAAAATTTCACCCTATTTACATTGGCGACCACACCGGGAGACCGATTTCGAGTCCAGCGGAATGCAACCAGCGCTAGATGCAATGAGCGCGCCTCAAAGAAGAGCAGAGCGAGTCCCCATTCCAGGCGAGGATTTTGTCCTAATAGAACACGAGCCAGTGGACAGTGATACCGACGATGCGCAGAGAATTGAAAAGGTATCTGTAGGGATCGTGGACGCACCCGCGACATCGGCGCAGGGAGGCAAGGGAATTACACCATTTGCCGCCAGTAACGCAAAAGACACGAGTTTGGAGGAGATGAGACAAGAATTCGCAGCGCAGGCGAAAAAACAACAGCATTTGATGACGCTAATTAAACAGAAGGAGGGCGCGTCTTTGCAAGAAAATGTCGGACCGATCGCCGGAACTTTTGATGAGCCAAATTTGGTCGGAATAGCTGCCGGAGGAACAAAACTCACGTCCACCCAAGGTTTTCAGCAAGAGGGAGAGGGACCCAGCGCACTAATTGGGAAGATCTCGGAGGAGGACCTAGCCAGGTATATTGAAGAGCATTACCGAGTGGCAAAGCAAGACCACGGGTATAGTTCTCTGGACCCCCCTTATACGAAAGAGGTGGTTGCTTACAAATTCCCGCATGACTATACATCGCCCAAGTTCAAGGTGTACACAGGGCAGGGGAACGCTCGAGAGCACTTGAGTCGTTTTCTCTCGGCGATGAATCAGCACGCAAAGGACGGAAATCTATGCTTGAAAGAGTTTTCAAAATCGTTGTCCGACGTCGCATACACATGGTACGACAATTTGAAACCAGGAAGTATAGCGACATGGGAGGAAATGGCGCGCCTATTTCTCAAAAAGTTTTTCTCCGCAAAAAGGCGAGTAACATCGGTCGATTTAGCACGAACAACTATGGGAGTCGATGAAGACCCTATGAAATACATCACGAGGTTCCGAAGTCACGCTCTCGAGTTAAGCGAAGAGGTACCAGAAGACAGGCTGGTTGAGATCTGCGTCGGGAAAATGACCGCCACTTTACGCTTCGCTTTGTCCAATTTCCAATTCCAAACCTTTGTAGAGTTAGAAGAGGCCGCGGCGCGGTTATCAGATTGCCTTGGGATCTTTCAGCAGGCGAAGATGGAGCAGACGTGGTACAACTCCGTTAACTCATTAAGTGCGGCGATTCCTAGCAGTGGACCCGCTCCGGGAAATAAGCGACAAGCGCCCTTCCAGCCATATCAAGGCGCCGCACCATAGGGAGCACGAAGTGGAAATAATTCTAACAGTCAACGTCCTATCCCAGCGCCCATACCTTGCACAAAAGAGCAAATCGAGAATCTCGTCGATCATTGGGCCGCTAATGGAGAAATTAACTTACCGCCCGCTGTCGTAGACATAAATACAGTCAACAAAGCTCATGAACGATACTGCCACTTTCATAGTAGGGTAAACCACTCGACCCTTGATTGTTATGGGGTACAAAATGCGTTTTGGAAGAAAGAGAGGGCCGGGGAGATAGACCTCGGACGGCAACGAATAGATAAGGATCCTTTACCCAACCACAACGTCATGATGATTTCCCATGACCCTAGGGACGAGGGGTGGACAACATGGGAGGAATCCAGGGAGGAGGCGTGCGAGTTGTCCGGTGGAAGACATTCGAGGGGACCAATAATGTCGCTTTCCAGTTCTCCAAAACCGTCATCGCACAGCAATTCTTTGACTCCCTCGGTTTCAGCGAAGACCAGGTCAGGGAGGGCATCTCAAGCAATCGCTGCCATAGCGGCAGGCCACCAGGCGCTATCAAGGGGAAGGATTACTTTTGATGATAGCGATATATGTATCCCGGGAGAGCACCTACGCCCCTTGTATCTCACTGCGACGGTCAATAAGCAGCAATTAAGAAGAGTATTCATCGATGGAGGGGCGTCACTGAACCTTGTTTCAGTATACACTCTGGATTTACTGGGAATATCAAGAGAAGATATCAGAGAACGAAAAATAGTGGTACGCGGCTTCGGAGGTCATACCCAAGAAGCAATCGGGGTAATATGCCTTGTTGTGTCCATCGGGTCGATTAAAGCATCAGTGCCTTTTCATGTATTAGACGATCACACTTCGTTTCACCTACTTCTAGGGCGCGGATGGATACGCGATCACCATGTCGTGGCATCCACTTATCATCAATGCATCAAGACTAGCATCGGGGGAAGGGAATACAGAGTACCAGCCACGAACAACCCTTTTGGTCCTGAGGAAGCATATATGGCGGAAGCAGTTTTTTATCAGCCAGCGGAGCAGGGAGAAGCGACTGTAATAGGTCTTTCCCGAACGATCCCTTTACCAAAGTGGGAAGAGGAGAATAAAGTTTCGGTCTTTGATCCCGCTCGTTTGGAGATACCTAAAGAAAAGAGGAAGGTTGAAGAGAAGGCATCTGTATTTAGCGCCGAGAGATTAGGGGCACCAGCAGGTAACAAAAGGCCAAAGATAGGGTCAGAGTCTCGTTTTCACCGCTTCACCACTCAAGGCGGAGGGCACATTTACAGGTTATAACAATCAGCGGAGATGCTGCCACCCGAGCAATTGTGTGAAGCATCTACAGGCCAGGTGACACCATCTCCCGACGAAGAAGAAGAAGTGACGGCAGAGTCGCTACCAGTAGAAGAACCCACAAAGATACCATCGTTAGACGAGGTGGAAGAAGTAGACATTGGTGATAAAGAAGAAAGACTAATCAAAATTAGCGCGTCCCTCGGAAAGGAGGAACGAAGAAGAATGGTCGAGTTATTAAAGGAGTATAGAGACGTTTTTGCCTATACATACAGCGAGATGCCGGGATTGGACGCGGAATTAGTTGCGCACTCTCTAGACGTTCTCCCTTACGCGCGCCCCGTAAAGCAAAGAAGTCGTACCTTTCATAAGGATGTGGCGCTGGCAATAAAGGAGGAAGTCGAACGGCTAGTAGCGGCGAAATTCATCAAACCCATAAAGAACGCGCCATGGTTAGCTAACATTGTACCGGTAATGAAGAAAAATGGAAAAATCCGCTGTTGCGTGGACTACAGAGATTTGAACAGAGCCTGTCCGAAGGACGAGTTCCCCGTGCCGAATATTGACATGCTGGTAGACGCGACTAGTAACCACCAAATGTTTTCATTTATGGACGGTTACAGTGGCTACAACCAGATTAGAATGGACACTGTTGATGCACACAAGACGGCATTCCAAACACCATTCGGATGTTTCTACTACGAGGTGATGCCCTTTGGGCTGAAGAACGCGGGGGCAACTTATCAACGCGCCATGGTCTCTATTTTTCATGATTTGATTCATAGGCAAGTTGAAGTATATGTCGATGACATTGTGGTCAAATCCAGGAAGAGGGAAGACCACATCGACCATCTGCGGACGGTATTTGAGCGTTGCAGACAGTACAAACTTAAGAGGAATCCCCTAAAGTGTGCTTTTGGGGTCACGTCGGGCAAGTTCTTGGGTTTCGTGGTTACCAGCACGGGAATCCAAGTGGACCCAGGGAAAGCGCAAGCAATACTTAGTATGGACAGCCCTTCTAACATACAGGAGCTCCAGAGTTTCTTAGGGAAAATATCTTATATTAGGCGGTTCATACCAGGCCTCGCCCAGATGATGGCCGCTTTTACCCCATTGCTAAAGAAAGGGTGCGCATTCCAATGGGGGGATGTCCAACGGACCGCTTTCGACAACATAAAACGATGCCTGACTTGCCCGCGAGTCCTTCGCCCCCCAATACCAGGCAAGCGGATGCATCTCTATCTAGCATACACGACCGAAGCGATAGGAGCGCTCCTCGCCCAAGATTTGGGAAATGACCAGCTTTTCCCTATATATTACGTGAGTCGCTTACTGAAGAAAGCAGAGTTGAGGTATCCCCGCATAGAGCAAGCATGCCTAGCTCTTATTTATGCAGCTCAAAAGTTAAGGCCATACCTTTTGGCACATCAAACGGTGGTGGTTGCCGCGGCAAATCCCATGGTTTATCTAGCCGAGCGCCCATACTTAACTGGACGAACTGTGCGATGGTCCCTCCAGCTGTCAGAGTTCGGGTTATGTTACCAAAGACCGCGAGGCGTCAGGGGACAAGCGATCGCAGATCTTTTAGCCGCGTTCCCCGGAAGCGACGAGACTGATGTTTATGAGGACATCCCCGGGGAAGTAGCAGAACTAGAAGAAGAAGGTGCGTGGGACATGTACTTTGATGGATCGTCGTATGGGACATACGGGGGAGCAGGCATTGTGTTCGAAACACCGGAAAAGGAGCTATTATCGTTCGCTTTCAAATTAGACTTCGCTTGTAGCAACAACATGACCGAGTACGAGGCATTCCTAATAGGACTCAAACTGGCGGAGCAAATGAAACTCCAGCGACTTCACGTACATGGTGACTCAAAATTGGTCATGAGCCAAGCAGGAGGGGAGTTCCAGGTCAAAGAAGAACTGCTAGCACCCTATCGCGCGGAGGTACAGGAGCAGATGGCCAAATTCGCCCAAATAGAATTAGGGCACACTGGAAGAGCCATGAACAGACACGCCGACGCTTTGGCAACACTAGCGGCGAAAATCAATTTGAACGGCAAAGACGAAGGATCGATTACTGTATACAAGCGAGAGCTGCCTAGCACGTGGTTGCAAGAGATGAAATTTGAAGAAGAAAACGATTGGAGAAAGGGAGTCATGAGAGAACTCAGTAAGCCAAAGGAAGACAGATCGATGTTATTCAAAAAATTGAAATCTTTCGTGGTCATCAAAGGGCAGCTGTACTACCGAATGGCAGGGGGAGCTCTAGCGCGGTGCATAGGGAATCAAGAAGCGATAAACCTCTTGGACAAAGTCCATCAGGAAACTTGCGGACACTCAGGAGTGGTTCCACTATACAGGAGGATACAAAGGCAAGGGTATTACTGGCCTGAGATGGCAACACAAGCCGCGACTTTACAAAACAATTGTACGGAATGCCAAGCGCCGCCGCAACCAGCGGAAGTGTGCACGATCGAAGAGTTGGACTGGAGGTAGCCCTACATAAATTATATAAAGAACGGATCACTCCCGGGTGATGAGGTAGAAGCCTTGGTAATTAAGAAAAAAGCAGCGCGTTTCTTCATTAGTGAAGGAGTACTGTACCGGCGAAGTTTTAATAACGGCGCCCTAAGATGCCTAAACAATGAAGAAGCACGAACGGTAATGACCAAAGCGCACGAGATGGAACATCAAGGGAAACGTAAATTATTCATACATGTTCACGACGGTAGATACTATTGGCCTACTATGGAGGCGGACACGGCAGATTTTGTGAGAAAATGCGATATTTGCCAACTTCACGGAAACATCATTCAAGCGCCACACAAAGAATTACATAGCGTAGTTGCTCCATGGCCTTTTCACAGCTGGGGTCTGGATTTGATTGGTCATATAAGCCCTCTATCTTCTGGGAGGCACAAATATATAATCACGGCCACGGAATATTCAACCAAATGGGTAGAGGCGGCGCCTCTACGAAACTACGAAGGAGAAACCGTCACCGCGTTTATCAAAGAATACATCATTTGTCGTTTCGGCGCGCCAATGATCATTCGCTCAGACAACGGCACTTCGTTCATCAATCAGAAGGTGGCGGATTTGTTGGCCAAATACCATATAAAGCAACACGCGTCAACTGAATATTACCCACAAGGAAACGGATTGGCAGAATCCACCAACAAAACGCTGCTCAAAATCCTGAGCAAAACTGTCCACGACCATCACAGAAGATGGCATGAGCAATTACCTTTGGCTCTATGGGCTTACAGGATCTCCAAGCGGAGCTCAACAGGAGTATCTCCTTACTCCTTGGTATATGGAGAGGATGCCGTCCTGCCAGCGGAAGTAGCAGTGCCGTCAGCCAGGGTAGCGATAGCTAGCCATGCGGAACCCGATGATGTAAGCCGAATCGCGCACCTCGATGCACTCGCAGAAAGAAGGGCGAGGGCGGAAAATTTGCCGAAACTTACAGAGACACTAAGGCGCGTCACTATAACAAAAAGGTAATACCTCGCTCCTTCGAAGTGGGGGATATTGTACTAAAAATCGCAAAGCACGTGCAAAGGAAAGCCAAAGCAGGGAAATTCGCAGCAAATTGGCGCGGGCCTTATATTGTGCGAAAGGTTGCAGAAAGTGGTTACTATTACCTCAATCACATGAGCGGCGAGAAGATCGATACCCCGATCAATGACAAATGGATTAAATTATACTATACATAAGAGGATAGGGCCAGGGGACGCTGGCGGTAACTTCTACCCCTCATTACTATTAATCTCCGCTCGTTTATTTATGTAAACCAAAAAATATATATAATAATAAGAGAAATATATACTCTTTCTTTCAGTCAATCATTTATTTCATGGGCACTGAAAACCCAAAGGGTGTGTTAAACATGACCACTTCAGGAGCGCACTGAACACGCTTCCTTTTATAACAAAATCGATTTAACACAAGGGCACTGATCACCCTGGTCGATTGGGCACCGAAAACCCGTAAGGAGCGCACTGAACACGCTGCCTCAGGAGCGCACTGAACACGCTTCCTTTTATTTGGAACACGCTCGGTGGTACGCCTGATACGCGACCACTCTAAGACAGGCGTTATACCAACTGATTAATATACGATCATCTATCAAACTTCAGAAACATGCTCGGAGGATCGCCTAACACGCGTCCTACCAGTAAAAGAGATTTAGCCCAAGAGGCACATAAATAAGAACATACTCGGAGGATCGCTCAACACGCGCCCTACCAGTAAAAGAGATTTAGCCCACGAGGCACATAAACAAGAACATGCTTGGAGGGTCGCCTAACAACGCGCCCCACCAGTAAAACAAATTTAGCCCATGAGGCATATAAACAAGAACATGCTTGGAGGGTTGCCTAACAACGCACCCCACCAGTAAAACAAATTTAGCCCATGAGGCATATAAACAGGAACATGCTCGGAGGATCGCCTAACACGCGTCCTACCAGTAAAAGAGATTTAGCCCAAGAGGCACATAAATAAGAACATACTCGGAGGGTCGCCTAACAACGCGCCCCACCAGTAAAACAAATTTAGCCCATGAGGCACATAAACAAGAACATGCTTGGAGGGTTGTCTAACAACGCGCCCCACCAGTAAAACAAATTTAGCCCATGAGGCATATAAACAGAAACATGCTCGGAGGATCGCCTGATATGCGTCCCACCAATAAAAAAGATTTAGCCCACGAGGCACATAAACAAGAACATACTCGGAGGATCGCTCAACACGCGCCCTACCAGTAAAAGAGATTTAGCCCACGAGGCACATAAACAAGAACATGCTTGGCGGGTCGTCTAACAACGCGCCCCACCAGTAAAACAAATTTAGCCCATGTGGCATATAAACAGAAATATGCTCCGAAGATCGCCTGACACGCGTCTTTCCAGTAAAAGAGATTTAACCCACGAGGCGCGTAAACAAGAACATACTCGGAGGATCGCTTAAACATGCACCCTACCAGTAAAGAAATTTAGCCCACGAGGCACATAAACAAGAACATTCTCGGAGGATCGCTTAACACGCGCCCTACAAGTAAAAAGATTTAGCCCACGAGGCGCGTGAACAAGAACATGCTCAGAGGATCGCTTAACACATGCCCTACCAATAAAAGAAATTTAGCCCACGAGGCACATAAACAAGAAGCTTTTCAAAAAATCATTAACACAAACAAAGGCGTACGTAGTAAACCTCGCCTCTCTTTTTTTTTTTTCTATGATACTAAGCAAACATGAAGAAAATCAACTAAAAGAAAATCAGCCAACTACAAGAAAACGCGCTTTCACAATTGTAAAAAGGCATTACAGTATATTTTAAACATTAACCAGTTCAGCTAGCTCGGTTTCACATTCAGCAACGCGCTATGTGACAAAATCAACGGAATCCCTCGCATACCCAGCATAATCCTCCTCTTTAGAAAGTTGTTGTACGAGCTCATTATAGCGATGACGCGCCTTGCCTCGTAAAATCGAATCCGCGCCTGCACGCCGAATCAATTCCATAGTTTCGCATTGCTCCGACAAAGCCACACGGATGCTCTTACATCGTTGTTCATGCGATTGAAGTAAACCTTTGTTTTCCAAAGGATTCCACGCCAGGGGCTCATTTTTTTTTTAAGAATTTGCACGTTCTAGTGCGCCAGGAGTAGCGGGAAGGGCTAATACCCACAAGCCATCCAGAGATGCCATCACGACTGAGTTTTTTTTTTTTTAAAAAAAAGAGAGGGGATGATGACAATTTTAAGGGGAATAGGCAATGGAAAACCCCTTTTATATCAATAAAATTAGCACATTTAATGCAAAGGGAACTGCCTTGGGCATGAATGACAGGTGTCGAAATAGAGAAACGTTTCCATTAAATTTAAAAAGCCACACGGCATCTACATAAGGAAAAAGTTCAGACTAATGGCATGACCGCGCCCACAACCATGGCACGCTCACATCGTTCAATTTCTGCGTCGATATCCTTGACAAAACGTTCGGCCTCCAAGAGGCCACTGAGAGCGCTAGTACGACGATCATGAGTTCGATCCATTCGCCTACGAAGCCCAACCTCATTATGCGAGCCAAATTGAACGCCAGGAGCATGACCAGCAACACAAGCGGCCTCCCACTCAGCGTGATGCTCGTTCCAAATCTGTTGAAGAGCTTCATAGTCTCCTCGCCTCTGCATAACTATCATCTCCATCTCTTCCTTGACTGATTCCAGTCGCTTGATCTCCTGCTCTAAATCCGAAGGAGTAGACATCGACGGCGCTGAGGACAAGGATACAAAATAACCGCGTAGACGAAACGCCATTTGAAATAGTTTGCAATTTTTTTTTTTAACGAACACAAAACACGAGAAAGAGAATGGAATGAAAAAATAAACGAAACACACATATATATATACATCCTCAAGGATCAACATTCCGGGGTACATTTATTGTTACATTGAAATCGAAAAGACATTTCTTTTGACCAAAAACCCCTTCTAGATACTTCGATTCCGAAATGTACGAAACAAAACGAGGGCACGGGCTAAGGATGCATTTATTATGCGTAGAGCCCGAGAGCTATCATATAAACTCAAAGTAGAGAATACTCGACGCGCCCTACAGCTTCGAAGGCGCCCCAAAGAAACCTCATCAGGTTCACACCCAGATAGCCTTATCCTTTCCACCAAAGAGTTCACTTCAGCAAACTCAAGGCAAGAGTCATCTGACAGTTTCCCAAAATAGGCAACTATTATGGATAAAACAAAGCTCGCCCTGCGCAAACGTTGAATATCATTACCAACCTCCTCGCGAGATAGCGCCATGTGGACAAATGCCTGCAGATTAAAACGGGAGGATACAAACAAACCAAATAACCCAGAAATAAAAAAAAAATACCCATACTCCAACTATTTAAATGGAATCAGTCATAAATGTAAACAATAAAGGAAAAACACGAATACCAATATCCAAAACTTAAACAATGGACAATAATATC
>JAJJMA010057865.1:0-16088 GCA_023529015.1 Papaver nudicaule
ATATATTTCATAGGTGTACATATGGTAATGGGAAAAATGAACAAAAATAAATAAAAGAGAAATGAAGCTGCTGCCATTATCCTTTGGCTTTATCCGCTTATGCATAGTATATTTAATCCATTTACCATTGATCGGAGTATCGATCTCCTTCCCACTCATGTGGTTGAGGTAGTAGTAACCGCTTTCCGCAATCTTTCGCACAATATATGGCCCGCGCCAGTTTGCCGCGAATTTTCCAGCTTTTGCTTTTCTCTGTACGTGCTTTGCGATTTTTAATACAATATCACCAACTTCAAAGGAGCGCGGTATTACTTTTTTATTATAATAACGCGCCTTAGTAGCCCTGTAAGTTTCAGCGAAATGCTCCGCCCTGGCCCTACGTTCTGCGAGCGCATCAAGGTGCGCGATTCTACATATATCATCCGGTTCCGTGTGGCTAGCCATAGCTACTCTGGCGGATGGTACCGCCACTTCAGCTGGTAAGATGGCATCCTCCCCATATACGAAGGAATAAGGAGACGCCCCTGTTGAACTCCGCTTGGAGATCCTGTAAGCCCATAGCGCTAGGGGTAACTGCTCGTGCCAGCTTCTGTGATGGTCGTGGACAGTTTTGCTCAGAATCCTCAGTAGTGTTTTGTTAGTGGATTCTGCTAATCCATTTCCTTGCGGATAGTATTCAGTCGATGCGTGCTGTTTTATTCGATACTTGGCCAACAGATCCGCCACCTTCTGGTTGATGAAGGAAGTACCGTTGTCCGAGCGAATGATCATTGGTGCGCCTAAACGACAAATGATATATTCTTTGATGAACGCGGCAATAATTTCTCCCTCATAATTTCGCAGGGGCGCTGCTTCTACCCACTTAGTTGAGTATTCCGTGGCCGTGATTATGTATTTATGCCTCCCAGAGGATAGAGGATTTATGGGGCCGATCAAGTCCAGACCCCAGCTGTAGAAGGGCCACGGAGCAACCACACTGTGTAATTCTTTGTGCGGCGCTTGTATGACATTCCCATGGAGCTGGCAGATGTCGCATTTTCTTACAAAATCTGATGTGTCAGCCTCCATGGTAGGCCAGTAGTGCCCCCCTTCGTGAATATGTATAAATAGCTTGCGCTTTCCTTGATGCTCCATCTCATGAGCCTTGGTCATCACTATCTGCGCTTCATCTTTGCTTAGGCACCTTAGGGCCCCGTTGTTAAAGCTCCTCCTGTACAATACCCCATCATTGATGAAGAAACGCGCCGCTTTTTTCTTTATTACTAAAGCTTCCACATCGTCTCCCGGGAGAAATCCGTTCCTTAAATAATTAATGTATGGCTGCCTCCAATCCAACTCTTCGACCGTGCAGACCTCCGATGGTTGCGGCGGCGATTGACATTCTGCGCAATTATTTTGTAAGGTCGCGGCCTGTGTTGCCATCTCGGGCCAGTAGTACCATTTTCTTTGTAGCCTTCTGAATAGCGGAATTACTCCCGAGTGCCCGCAGGTCTCCTGATGAATTCTATTTAAGAGGTTTACCGCTTCTTGGTTCCCTACGCACCGCGCTAGGGCTCCACCCGCCATTCGGTAATATAGTTGCCCCTTGATAACCACAAAGGATTTCAGCCTTTTAAACAATATCGACCTTTCTTCCTTCAGCTTATCGAGTTCCCTCATGATTCCTTTTCTCCAATCGTTTTCTTCTTCGGATTTCATCCCTCGTAGCCATGTGCTGGGGAACTCTTGCATGTGTATAGCAATCGAGCCTTCATCTTTGCCGTTCAAATTGATTTTTGCCGCTAGTGTTGCCAAGGCGTCGGCATGCCTGTTCATGGCTCTTCCCGTGTGCCCTAATTCTATTTGGGCGAATTTAGCCATTTGCTCTTGTGCTTCCGCGCGATAAGGTACTAAACGCTCTTCTTTGACATGGAATTCTCCTCCTGCTTGGCTCGTGACCAACTTTGAGTCGCCATGTACATGGAGTCGACGAAGTTCCATTCGTTCTGCCAGCTTGAGTCCTATTAGGAACGCCTCGTATTCAGCTACGTTGTTGCTACATGCGAAATCCAGTTTAAAGGCGAACGACAGTAACTCCTTTTCTGGTGTTTCAAACACGATGCCCGCTCCTCCATATGTTCCGTAAGACGACCCATTAAAGTACATGTCCCATGTATCTTCCTCTCCGAGCTCAGCTACTTCCCCTGGGATATCCTCATGGATATCGGCCTCATCACTTCCTGGGAACACGGCTAAGAGGTCTGCGATTGCTTGGTCTCTTATGCCTCGCGGTCTTTGGTAATGTAACCCGAATTCTGACAACTGAAGAGACCATCGCGCGGTTCGACCAGTCAGGTATGGTCGTTCGGACAAATAGACCATGGGGTTTGCCGCGGAAACTACCACAGTCTGATACGCCAACAGGTATGGTCTTAACTTATGAGCTGCATATATCAGAGCCAGACACGCTTGCTCGATCCGTGGGTATCGTACCTTAGCATCTTTCAGTACACGGCTCACGTATTATATAGGATAAAGCTGGTCGTTTCCTAAATCTTGGGCGAGGAGCGCTCCTATGGCCTCGGTGGTATATGCTAGATAAAGATGTAGGCGCTCCCCAGGTATCGGTGGTCGAAGGAATCGTGGACAAGTTAGGCATCGCTTTATACTTTCGAAAGCGGTCCGCTGAGCGTCTCCCCACTGGAACGCGCATCCTTTCTTTAGGAGTGGAGTAAAAACGACCATCATCTGGGCGAGGCCTGGTATGAACCTCCGAACATACGATATTTTCCCCAGAAAGCTTTGAAGTTCGTGCACATTGGCAGGGCTGTCCATACTAAGTATTGCTTGCGCCTTTCCTGGATCTACCCGGATCCCCGTGCTAGTGACCACGAAACCTAAGAACTTACCTGATGTGACCCCAAAAGCGCACTTCAGAGGGTTCATCTTGAGTTTGTACTGCCTGCAGCGCTCAAATACCATACGTAAATGATCGATGTGGTCTTCTTTTTTCTGGGACTTGACCATAATGTCGTCGACATATACCTCGACTTGCCTATGGATCAAGTCATGGAAGATAAATACCATGGCTCGTTGGTAAGTCGCCCCCGCGTTCTTCAATCCGAAGGGCATTACCACGTAATAGAAACAACCGAATGGCGTTTGGAATGCTGTTTTGTGTGCGTCTACGGTGTTCATTTTAATCTGATTATAGCCACTGTAACCATCCATAAACGAGAACATTTGGTGGTTACTAGTCGCGTCTACTAGCATATCGACATTTGGTACCGGGAACTCATCTTTTGGACAGGCCCTATTTAAATCTATGTAGTCGACGCAACAACGGATTTTCCCATTTTTCTTCATTACAGGTACGATGTTGGCTAACCATGGCGCGTTCTTTATAGGTTTGATAAATTTTGCTGCCACCAATCGCTCAATCTCTTCCTTTATTGCTAATGCGACATCCTTATGAAAGGTGCGACTCCTTTGTTTTATAGGGCGAGCGTGTGGCATCACATCTAATGAATGTGCGACCAATTCCGCGTCTAAACCTGACATTTCGCTATATGTATAAGCGAACACATCTTTATATTCTTTTAATAATTCGATCATTCTTCTCCGCTCTTCCCTTCCGAGGGACGCGCTGATCTTGATCAACCGCTCCTCATTATCACCAATGTTTAGTTCTTCCACCTCGTCCAAGGATGGTATCTCTACGGGTTCTTCCACCGGTAAAGACTCTGCCGTTACTTCTTCTTCTTCGTTGGGAGGTGGTGTCGCCTGGCTTGTAGACACCTCGCACAACTGATCAGGCGGCAGCACCTCCACTGATTGCTATAATCTGTAAACGGGTCCCCCGCTTTGAGTGGGAAAGCGGTGGAACCGGGGCTCTGGTTCTGACTTTGACCTTTTGACGCTTGTTGGCGCCCCCAGTATTTCGGCACTGAACACGAACGCTTTTTCTTCAACCTTCCTTTTCTCCTTGGGTATTACTAAGCGAGCGGGGTTAAAGACCGAAACTTTGTTGTCTTCTTCCCACTTCGGCAGGGGGATTGTCCGAGATAGACCTATCACAGCTGCTTCATTCTGTTCCGCTGGCTTATAAAAAACTGCTTCCGCCATGTACGCCTCCTCGGGCCCAAAAAGGGTTATTTGTGGTTGGTACCCTGTATTCCTTGCCCCCAATGCTAGTCTTAATGCACTGATGGTAAGTGGATGCCACGACGTATTGATCACGTATCCATCCGCGTTCTAGGAGCAGGTGAAACGAAGTATGATCGTCCAATACATGGAAGGGCACTGATGCTTTGATTGGTCTGATAGACATGGTGAGGCATATTACTCCAATTGCTTCCTGGGTGTGACCTCCGAAACCGCGCACCACTGTTTTCCGCTCCCTGATTTCCTCTCTCGGTATACCCAGCAAATCCAAGGTATGTACCGAGATGAGGTTTAGAGATGCTCCTCCATCGATGAATACTCTTCTTAATTGCTGCTTATTGACAGTTGCGGTGAGATACAGCGGGCGTAAGTGCTCCCCGGGAATGCATATATCGCTGTCGTTAAAAGTAATCCTTCCTTTTGACAACGCCTGATGACCTGCAGCTATAGCGGCGATTGCCTGAGACGCCTCCCTAATCTGGTCTTTACTGAAACCGAGGGAATCAAAGAATTGTTGTGCGATGATGGTTTTGGAGAATTGGAAGGCGACGCTGTTCGTTCCCTCAAAATCCTGCTTTCCACCGGACAATTCACATGCTTCTTCCTTGGAATCCTCCCATGCCGCCCACTCTTCGTCTCTAGGGTCGTGGGAAAGCATCATAACGTTGTGTTTGGGCAAGGGATCCTTGTCTATTTGTTGTCGCCCGAGGTCTATCTCCCCCGCTCTCTCCTTCCTCCAAAACGCATTTCGTACGCCATAACAGTCGAGGGTTGGGTGGTTCACCCTCCTGTGAAAGTGGCAGTATCGTTCATGCGCTTTATTAACTGTATTTAGATCTACAACGGCGGGTGGTAAGTTAATTTCTCCGTTAGCGGCCCATTGATCGACAAGATTCTCGATTTGCTCCTTAGTGCAAGGTATAGGCGCCGGGATAGGGCGCTGGCCGTTGGAATTGTTCCCACCCCATACTCCTTGTGGTGCCGCGCCTTGATATGGTTGGAACGGTGCTGGACGCTTGTTCTCTGGAATAGGTCCACTGCTGGTAATTGCCGCGCTTAACGAGTTAACCAAATTGTACCACGTCTGCTCTATTTTTGCTTGCTGGAATATCCCCAGGCAGTCTGATACCCGCGCCGTTGCTTCTTCCAATTCTACGAATGTTTGAAACTGAAAGTTGGACAAGGCGAAATGTAGGGTGGCAGTCATCTTTCCAACGCAGATCTCAACTAACCTGTCTTCTGGCACATCCTCACTTAATTCGAGCGCGTGACTTCGAAACCTCGTAATGTACTTCATAGGGTCTTCATCAATCCCCATTGTTGTTCGCGCTAAATCGACCGACGTTACCCGCCTCTTCGCGGAAAAGAATTTTTTGAGAAATAAGCGCGCCATTTCCTCCCATGTTGCTATACTCCCTGGTTTTAAGTTGTCGTACCAGGTGTATGCAGTATCAGACAAGGATTTTGAAAATTCCTTTAGGCATATGTTTCCATCTTTCGCGTGTTGGTTCATTGTTGAGAGGAAACGACCCAGATGTTCTCGCGCATTTCCTTGCCCTGTGTATACCTTGAACTTATGCGATGTGTAATCACGCGGGAACTTGTAAGCGACTACTTCTTTTGTGTAAGGTGGGTCCAAAGAGCTATACCCGTGGTCTTGTTTTGCTACTCGGTAGTGTTCCTCAATGTACCGGGCTAAGTCTTCCTCCGAGATCCTCCCAGTTGGCACACTAGGACTCTCCATTTCCTGCTGAAATTCCTTTGTAGCAGCGGGCTTCACTTTTCCGGGAACAATTCCGGCCACGTTTGGTTCATCGAAAGTTCCGTTGACCGGACCGGCATCCTCTGGTGAAGACGCGCCCTCCTTCTGTCTAATCAACATCATCAATCGCTGCTGCCTTTTCGCCTGCGCTGCAAACTCTTGCCGCATTTCATCCAAACTTGTGTCCTGCGCATCAATAATGGTAGATGGTGCAACCTCTTTACTTCCCTGCGCTGATGTTGTTGGCGCAGTTACAATTCCTACAGATATCTTTTCACCTCCTTGCGCATCCTCGGTGTCGCTGTCCGTCGGTTCATTCTCTAACAAAACAAAATCCTCGCCCGGTACGGGGACTCGCTCAGCTTTCTTTTTTGGCGCGCTCGCTGCTTCTCGCGCTGGCTGCATTCCGCTGGACTCGAAATCAGTCTCCTGGTGTGGTCGCCAACCGTGAATAAGGTAAGATTGACAATCCAATCCGAGTCACAGAGGTAGCAACCCAATTTATCTCATTTCTCTTGCTTTCTCTCTCCCTCTTAAGAGTGTAGTCTAATTTCTCTCTCTTCCAAAAAAGCCTCCTTAATGATCTTTTTAGAGCCCTATTTATAGAGACTCCCTTTCACTCCTTGGTTGCCATGTGTCCTCTTAGCCACTTATTAACATAATTGCCATCCTTTATCTCTTAAACTCCCAAGATGTCTAAACCCAAGCCCAACTAGATAAGCTTAACTTAGTATGTGTCAAGCCCATTCGGCCCTATTGGACTTGGGGTATCCACAGAAGGCTTGTCGAATTCCTCATGTAAGAATGAGATAAAGAATTCTGAATTCATATTATGTGTCATTTCGCCTGGACTAGTTTACCCAACTTTTCGTAGGGTTTCTGGTTTATGATTAGATGTGTGTGAAAAAGCAGGGGTACCGAAATACTACCAACTTTTCGTTTGGGCTCGCGAGACTTATGGTCAGATCTGGACGATCTCAAAAATCAATATCCAAATCTGTTTAACCTGAGTTTGGATCACAAGTGATCAGTCCAACGCAAGACAGAGTCTTGGTAAATCCTTTGGATGGTTGGGGACAACAATCAGGTTAACAATAACGTACTTCTTGTGTTTTTTTTACTCTGTCAAGAATATGGTAAAAATTTTTTACTAAAATTTTATTTTTTTTAACTATATAATAATCGCTTTCTAATAACAGATATATACACTGATTACTCTAAATACTGACGGTAACCGGCGTGTATGGATGACCACAAATAACGTTTGTGGACAAAAAATCTTTCACATTAATCTACACATGTAAGCGTGTTTATACACCGATTAAACACTTAATTATTTTTCCTAAAACAAAGGGTGTTTAATCGACATAATATATCCTCTCTATCTACTGATCAAACACTTTGATTTTTCTAAAATAAGGGTTTCAAATAGACATTTGTAGGGGTCAATATCGACCGATTAAACACTGGAATTTGAAGAATCAAGTTTGCATAATTGGTTACAACCGAAAGCGGTACTTATATTACCAGCATTGTAATACCCCGATGAAAAAAAAGGGGTACCGAAATACAACCAACTTTTCTTTTGGGCTCGTGAGTCTTATGGTAAGATATGGACGATCTAAAAAATCAATATCCAAATATGATAACCGGAGTAGGATCACAAGTGATCAGTCCAACTCAAGACAAGTCTTGGTAACTTCCTTGGATGGATTATGGACCAACTCGACGGTTATGAATAACGTACTTCTTGTGTTTGCTTTAATTATATAATCAGAGATATAATGCGGAAAGTAAAAGCACACAAGACACCAGAGATTTTTTTAAGGAGGAAACTACGACCTGTAGAAAAACCTCGGGACCTCGTCCAGATTGAACACCGCACAGTACAAACTGTCTACAAACACTAGCCTAATATATGACTTCGGTCTGGGATGTAGCAGAGACACTTTCTAGCCCTCCAAGCGAACTGGCTACTGTCGCACTCCTTACGTCTCTAGATCCCCCACAGATCGTCATGCACTTGATTCCCCTAGCTGACGTCCTTTACAGACCTAGGAGTTGCTTTAACCGATGTTAAAGGCTTGTGTCAATAATTCCGGCTTTGCAACCTCAATTATCAACTGTATGTTTGAACTGTCCTCTATCAGTTTGACATACACAAAGTGACTTCCTTTGGATTGCTCCAGGTCATACGGAAATCTACTCACAAACGGGGGCTGACAAGTAAATCAAGTAAACTATGCCCAACTTGTCTCTACCACAGGTGTAAAAAGAATTATACAACTGGAGCTAATTAACTAGGTCTTACAACACCGAGTGCAGCCATGCATTGCTTCCTTTCAACCCTGTATGTAACTTATCAGTTCTTGAATGGCCTTATTCCAGGAGAGAAGGACCGTAGAATAGACAAGAACGTGATCAGGTTACCAAGGTTACAGGTTAATCTGATTTCAACCACTAAGGTCTCAATCTCCTACCTGTGCTTCCCAACTCTCAAGCGAAGTCTTTATAGTCGTTAGGTAAATCCCACAGAGAAATTGCTACCTAATAGAGGATGACTATACCACAACAAGCTTTCACCTAAGTGAAAAGAGTTTACGATCAATTCCACATAGAAACTTCACGTATGCTTGATGCTTGTGGTTTTTTGTCCTGAAACTCTCTATTTATAACACTCAGTAAGATAGGTTGCTTAGGAATAAAACAACTAGTTACTTGTTCCACAAGTTTAGCAAGTGCCCGTGTAAAACGAACCCGTTACTTGACTTGCACACAAAGTAACCTAGATTTATCTCAATTGGAAATCGTTATCATTTATCTGCCAAGTGTTTTGTTAGCTCAAAAACACTTCAAGATTGATATCCAACAGACCAGAGATAATCTTTATCTTATTGACTCATTGAAATTCGTTAGATGGACCACATAAGATATTTTCGTGATAAACAAGGCCAACTAAGAGATAAAGGAGTCAGAGTTTAACCCGTGTGAAATTCTAGAAGAATATCCACGTGGAAGGTTCGGGAACCGTCCTTCTGAATTACGGCCAGATACATCGAATATGTGGTTCACGTACATGTATGTGTACAAATTGATGTTTTGGAACTCAGGAGAAATTTCCGGAGTCATTGTGATCACGAACCGGTTCGGGAACCGCCGTTACTTAGAATTAGGGTTTAACTGGATCCGCTGGAAGTTCTGGGCTGGGCCAGTACTTAGACGTGTTATACGCCCTCAGCTATAATCCACCGGACTCTTGTGTTTTAGGTGTAAAACAATAAAGAGAATCTGAGGGGTAAAGTGTGAAGTGTAATGATGTAATAAAAGATTATAATGGAATTCGAGAGGTCAAGATCGAACAAGACTCGCCTAAACCAAGAAATGGCCGTTCGAGTATTGCTTCAGTTACAAGAAGAGGATATAGGGTTGGTTTAGGGAGGGAAGCAGAGAAAGATGAGATCAGAGAATTGCTATGATTTTCTGTGATGTTGATGATTGAATTGCTAAATAAGATTGGATATTCAGTTCTCACTAGATATTAAATGCTGAATGAGAAGAGTTAATCAATTATCGATGAGATTGATTGATTGAACTTGCACTGAACTAAACTCTTTGTTCTTGCTGAACTTGTCTGAGATCTCTTTCCAAACTGGTCGAGTGACCTATTTATAGCAATAGAATTCCAACTGATCTCGTAAGAAGTGGAAGGAGTGGAAGAGTGGGAGTGTGGAGTAAGTGGGGCAAGTCTTGCGCCTAATATTAGGGAAGAATGAACCGCCCACTCTCATCCCCTCTTTTCAGCAACGTTCACACGACTTAGCTATCTTTCTCGTTAAGTGATTGAGCCGTTGCAATCACACGTGCCGTAGACCGCCAAACCAAAACCCTAAAGAATATCCCCCCATGTAACTTACTTGATTCTCGTAAGATTTGTTAAAGATTTGTTAAGTCAAAGATGACTAGGTGCAATTCGTACCAATTACTGGTAAACTTAGGACTTTGCGTGAAGATAGAGATTAAGCGATAAGCTTGTATATCTCCTTAAGATTTGGTCTAAGGATTGAGCCGGGCAATCGCCATTTAAACCAATGAGATGAATCTAAGGGTTGAGCTAGCAACCGCCATTTAGATAAGATAAGATAAGTCTAAGGATTGAGCTATGCAATCGCCAATTAGACTGAGAGGATTTCAGCAACTCTCTGTGGCAATAGTCAAATAAATACGACTTTCGTCTTGCCATAAATAAGGGAAATTGGTTTGTGGCATGTAATGCACCAATTCCCTGAATAATAAAGACATATGAATGTCTAAAATAATATGAATCATAGCCATGAGCCATGATTAATAATTATAGCACTGATTTATAGAAGCAAGTCCATAATCAGGAAAAACAGACGAATGATGCTATCACGGCGTAGCCATCATCAAGAATGCATAATCATTGCCAATTCAAAACCTAAAGATAGGTCACAACAATTATAATAAGCCATGTTGCATGGCATAATAATCTTATTAAGAAGTTAGGCATAGGCGTAAAGAGATAAGCCATAACATTTATGTTATTTTCGGATTTCTGAACAGCTTGCATGTTATCCATTCATTAAATCGCCCAGGCCAGCCTATTTTAGATAAAATTCCGAATTTTTAGTATGTTATAGAGGACTCACAGAGGAAAATATCTCGTGAAGGAAGCACCCTCTAATTCCTCACGGATTTGGCTGTAAAAATCACGCAATGAAGAAATACGTGAGCTGCCAGATTTCCGAGTTCGATTAGGAAACTAGAGTATTATGGACTCAATAAAATCCATAATCCTCTAGGATTTGGATCAGTGGGACCCATAAATAGAGGGGAGGCTAGAGAAGAATATACTATGGCCCCAAGGGGGCAACGATAGCTGGGAGAGGAAAAAAGCCATGAACCCCACGAGTATAAGCAAGGGAAAACCGTAAGGCCCCCAAGATTTGGCCACGCCCTGACTTTGGGCCTCCAAGATTTGGCCAAGGCATAGCCATGGAGCTCCAAAATTAGGCCAGAGCAATAGCGTGGGTACCCATAATCAAGCCAAGGAGGTGCGTGGGCACCGAAGTGCCAAGGCACGCCAAAGACATGGATATCCAAGACTAGGGCAAGCTAGAAGCATGGGTATCCAAGGCTAGGGCAGAGATTGGCCTTGGGCCTCCAAGGAGAGGGGGCGCGAGCACAAGGATAAAGAATTATCGTGGATAAAGATTAGGAATGGCCAAGGTGTGGCCGTGGGGTTAAGCACAAGGAATAGGCCAAGGTAATGGCCGGGGTTAGGGCGCAAGGGATAGGCCAAGATGATGGCGGGTTAGGCGCAGAGCTATAGGCCAAGGTGATGGCGGGGTTAAGCGCAGGGCTATAGGCCAAGATAATGGCCGGGTTAAGCGCAGGGCTGTAGGCCAAGGTAATGGCGGGGTTAAGCGCAGGGCATAGGCCAAGGAGTGGCGTGGGCATCCAAGCTTGGCCAAGGGGTGGCCGTGGATACCCACAATCAGGCCAAGGGATGGCCGTGTATATCCAAGTGTTGGTGGCGTGAATTGCCTAGGTTTGGCTCGAGCATGAGCTAGGCTAATGCGCATGCATAGGTATTTTTACGTATAGGCTAGGGATATAGACCATGCTACTAGGCTAGGGTCGTGAGATATCAAAGTATGGCTAACGGCAACCAAAATATCTTATCCCTATCATAAAATAAATTCATACCTTATCTCGAGCTATGCCAGGACGCCAGAAATTGATGCGAAATTACTCCTGTGACCTCCTCGCCAAAAACCACCATCAACATCTTGCTCAAGAGTACTCCTTTAGATTCACCCATATCCTACAAGTGATTTGCAAGCAAACCATTGCTATGGACAGATAGTATCGAATTTATCTCATGCATTCTTGTAACCTTAGTATTCGTGGGAACAAATACCAACATAACACATGGTTATGTAGATAAGAATACGTTCTCAATCGCTAAAGTAGACGACTATTTCGAAAGATAGAATAAGTAAAATAGAAGAATTTCCATAAAAGTCATAACTCTTACTAACCTTTTGTCGATGAAGAATAATTGATGTCTTATTTGTCTTCACAATCTTCGTCTTCAAGGTCTCTACTACTATGTCTATATCCCAATTCTGAAATCTAAACTCTAGTAGGCTAAATCAAGATTGTGTTTTGACACCTAAAACTGACAACCAGCTTGACATACCAACGCTAGTGGGTTTGACCGGAAAATGCCCTAATAATCTCCCCCTTTGTCAATTTTAGTGACAAAACCAATTTACATATGGATTCAAAAGATATACAATTAAGTACTAACCGGATGTATCTTGATTTCTTGAATTCTTCAACTTCTCCCTTGAGTCTTGATGTGCTCGTTTAACTCTTGTTGATGAATTCGTAGACATCACCTACAACATATCCAGCTCAAACAACCACAAAGGTACGCTCAAGCTTACATGGGTTAATATGCTAATCCCTCATGTTGTTTGTGCAAAGAGTAAGAATCTGAGCAAACTTTACAGTCCGTGTATCAAAACTTTTAAAGTGATTCTACTCATACCTGATACGAGGCTTACTTAATTACTCCCCCTTACTTGATACTTTAAAAAGTACAACAAGTAAGCACATGATGTTCTCCGCCTATGGTTATGAGCCACAAGAACAAGAACCATATGTATTCTCCTCCTATTTGTCACAAAAATATGACAAAGTAGTTTGAGACTAGGATTTCAAACCTATGGAAATAGGTCAAGTTAAGTACTCGCATACCAGTTTAAGATGACATGACTAGGAAATCAGAACGAAGATTTCAAAGTTGATTCATCTTTGGAGAAAAATAGACACACTTTTCTCCTAATATTCCACATCCACGCTCCCCAAAAAGATTTGTTATTAAGCGCAGGCTCAGTTAAGAACTCTCCCCCATGTGGTGTTATTCGATAAAGAACAACATACGAAGCCTAACTTGGACAAACAATTTAATGTATCCCGTTTTCCTTTGTTTATAATCTCTTTCCCTTAGCCAGATTCTTGGAAAAGAGTATATGATTCTGAGTTTGTGAAAACCCTAAAAACCATACAATTAAAAGTTTCTTAATCGTGAGAAAAAGCTTAACTTTCGTAATAGACATAACTTTGCATCACTACAGATGTAAATGAAAAAGCTATGTATTGTAATAAGATTGAGGTAGACAAATCAAGTATTGCAAACATCATTAATAATTATTTAAAAAAAACTTTTATTAATGAAATAAAGTAGTACATGCTGAAAAACTCTAAAAAAGCATGAAAAGGCAAACTACTTTTAGATATAGTTTATATTCCTTAGGCAAAATTAAGAACAAGTTCTCACAAGGAATCAACTATTTTTACTGAGAGAACAGTCTTATTACTTGAGGTTATCAAGGTGCCAAGTTGTTCTTCAATGGTTGTAACTCTCTTTATTAGATCATGGAGGCTAGTATTCACATGATTTGCGAGAGCACCCATCTCACCAGCAAAGTATTTGAGTTGTTCAAGTACTTCATCCATCTTTTCATCTAGATGAATTTTTCTTCCTTTCTGTAACAGTATGATTAACTTGTACAGAAGTATGGCTGGCTTCACTATCAGATGATTCTATGCGAATCTTCTTGTTTGGAAAGACAATTGTCCAGATTTCTTCCCCTTTTCCTCCAGAGTCTGTCATGCTTGATATAATCTTTTTGATATCAGAAATTTAGAGATTTAAAGGATCGGACTAAAGGTTTTTCACGAGATAAAATCTCTCCTTTAAAGATAGATATCAATCGAGATTCTAGATAAGTAACAGAAATTATTGTTCACGGTTCGCGAACTGATCGACTTTTCAGGCTGACTAGAAATCAGTCTAGTTTCCTCCTATACAGACTCCCTAAATCCTTATGCATTGTTTCCATTGTTATCAGGATTTTTTTAACAATAGAACTGCACAAAAGAATTTAGTGAAAGGAGGATACTGAAGTCCTTGGTGACAAGGACATCAGTTTCTTTCGTTTTCTGTTACTTTTCAAGGTGTTACAAGCGTTGGAACTTGTCTTTACACCTTTACTTCTCGGTTTTCGTCCTGTATCACTCGCAGTATGATAGGAGTTTAGGTATGAGGTTTGACTAGCTCTTTGATTCAAAGGATGAAAGGTACCAGAATCCTTTTTTCCTTTTTCAACCCATATTTGTACTAAATTTTGAAAGAACTTCTTCTCTCAGGTTATTTTTCAACAACCTCTCATGAGGTCTTACAGGATGACCTGTACCTGTTTTTCCCTCATGAACACATTTTTTAAGTCTGGATGAATGTGTCTTAGGAGAATTTCTACCACTTTTGATCTGTGGAGAATTGCTCCTTCCTGGCCTTTTCTTTTTAGAAGTATCAGACATAGATTTTGTTTGAGAAGGTTTCTTATTTTCCAAGTTGGAATTCTGGATCTTAAAATGTCGATATTTATCAACACTTTGATTCAATTTCTTGAACAGATCTGAATTCCATTTTTTATCTCTTTCTAACAATTGTACTCGATAGAGTGTCGCAGAAAGTTTTCTACTTAATTCTTCCTTTTCTTGTTCAAGAATTCGACATCTTTGTTCAAGTAACTTGGTAAACTACCATTTGTTCTTCAGAGAGATAAAATTCATTACTGAACTCTTATTATCAGGACTTGGTGGGGGACTTTCCTGATGTACAGCAAAGAGAGTCATGTTTTGAGCATTCTCTTTTGTGGGAATTTGCTTTTGTGTAGCATCAAAAGCTTTGACTTTTCCACAATAATCTTTATTTGGACATTCGGGAGACATGTGACCGAATCCAAGACATTTGAAACATTGTGGCTCATTGTCATTATCCCAATCTTTGCTTTTGGTTTGAGGGAGATTATTGTATCTTCTCCTCCTACCTCTCAGAGCTCTTCTCATATGTTGAATGAATAATGCAAGATCATCTTCATCGTTACATGTCTCTTGAGATGAGTCTGATTTCACAGCTTTCACCCCTACTGTCTTTTCTTGACCAGTTTCTGATCAAAGATTTTGAGTTTGGCAACAAGGTCACTTCTTGTTATAGTTAAGCCGTGAACTTCTTGGATGGCATGTTTCTTTGAGTTGTACCTTGAGGGTAATGACCTCAAAATTTTACACACAATGTCCCTTTCCGGAATAGCTTTTCCTAAGGTGTGACATGTGATAGGTGTGCAAAACACATATTCAAGAGTACCTAAATCATACACTCTAGTCGACTTAAGCCTCATATATTGTTTATTTTAACCGTTTTTCTATTTTGCTGGGACTTTGAAACCACATTTAATAAAATGAAGCAAAAACAACTCAATTGACAACTTGGCGACTCTAGGTTGGTCGAGTCAAACACAAGAAAAGAGCAAGGCTTTAAAGTCAAAGATGTTGAAAATCAAGATTAATAAGGGGCAGACACATCTTATAAGGGCACCCCGGTTATCCCCAACTCTGGTTATGCGTTAAGGAGCACCTTAAAGACAGGCCCATTTTCTAAAGCAGGGCCAATTTGTAGGGCCAATTTCTGTACGAAGGCCCAATTTCGATTTGACCTTTGCCGTCTAATACAGGGACGGTGGAATTCAGGCAAGGGACAGAGATGACTGTAATCGAGCAAAGCATCAAGGATTTGATTCTGGCTCATCACTGGGTTTGAGGGAAGTGCTGATGGAGCCGATTGGATGTCTGTGAAGAATTGAACAGAAGACGAAATGGCATCTGCCATTGATGATGGAACTCCGGTGATGACAGAAGATGATAATTGACGAAGTTCTGGTGGGTATAGGGAAGCCTCAGAGAAGTTATCTTATGGGTTCTACAGGATTTTGAACAACGAAGCTATTTTGAGCTGTTGATGGTGATGTAGGAGAAACACCGCCATCTGCATTTCCGGTCGAGAAGGTGAGTGAAATGTCGGACATCTGGGACCGACAGGAGGAGGAAGATGAGAACATGCATCTCGCAAGTGCGCAGACAGCAGATTGTCGATCTTGGGTTACTGACAAGCCAAATAGGCTATTGGACTGGGCTTTCAACGGTGTGAAGTTGGGCTCGGGTGAAAGTGAGTTGGGTTTAGGTTCTGAATTAGGAAAGGTTTACGTGAAAGGGAGATATAAAAGGAGCAGACGCACAGACGCAAGTTTTT
>JAJJMA010057889.1:554-10671 GCA_023529015.1 Papaver nudicaule
ACCACCACTGCTCGACACTTGGGCGTCAGCGAGATCCTGTGCAGCATCATTAGCAGGGTTGCCAGTCTCAACTGAAACATCACCCTTGGGATCATCCTTCGGATCATCTTTTAGATCATCCTTGGGATTGTTCTTCGGATCATCTTTCGAACCGTCCTTTGGATCATCTTTCGGATCATCCTTGGAATCATCCTTGGGATCGTCTTTCGAATCACCCTCGGGATAACCCCCGGCACCTCCAGAATGGCTATCGTCATAGTCATCGTCGCCATCATCTTCGTCATTGCCAGAACCTTGGTCATTAGGAATCTTCCCAAGAAGCCCTCTCCTTCGTGCTTCGTCCCTAGCTAGCCTTACAAATACCTCCTGAGGAAGCAAATACTCGTCACATGGGAGTATTGCGTCAGCATCGTCTGCACCAACGGCCCCATAGGTAGAAGGCTCAATACCAATAGTCCTAAAAAGTGACCGACCATGTCTTCGACAAGCCATGCTCGTAGCCAGGGAGGTAGTTAAGGCAGATCGAGTAAGCAGTTCCTCAACAGCCTGCCCATCAGCCCATGTCTTAACTGATGGTTGACGAAGGCAAAAGCAGTAACAATATCCTTAGATCCTCTTGGCACTTCAGACGGAAATTTCGTTCGGCAGACACCTGCTCAGCACTCCTCTCTACATCTTCTGAACGTCGCTTACGTTCGAGCTCCAACTCTCGGGATAGTCTACCTATGTCGGCAGTCCGACGTTGACGTTCCTCGGCCAACTCCTTCGACAATTGTTGTACTTTCCTCTCGAATTCCAACTTTCGATCCGCTTCAATAAGCACCAACTGATTGACAGCTTCGTCCCTTGCAGATTCTGCGTCTGCAACCTTCTTCTGCAAGTTGGCTTCGATGCCTGCCAAGTAACAAAAACACAAATAAGGTTGGGATACTTGACCACACCCTGGAAACTCAGCAGGAACATCAGAAAAATTGACCAGGGTTAGTAACCTACTTTCTTTAACAACCATGTACTCGGTAACCTCATGTTGATTGGTAAAACGAGGTTGGGTAGCTATTTTCCTAATATCTTCAGAAGAAACCGCTCTTAGTGTAGCAAGTTCTAACCGATATTCATCGACCATTCGAGAAAAGTGGTCTTTCGAAGTTCTTGCTTTGGCAAGCTCCATACTCATATCATTACAACCCCTCTTCAAACCATCATTCTCCGAAACCAGCTCCTTGTTGACATTTTTCAAAGCCGCCATTTGAACCCTCAAATTCTTCATGTCTTGTTCTAGGTTCTCAATCACTATCCTGCCAGAGGCACTGATTGGCTTTTCCTTACGAGCAGCATCTCGCTCTCGTGGTTGGTGACCTACATCCAGTTGGAAAAAATGATTTTCTCGGGCAATAATCCCATTCTTATTCCTCTCCTCCTCGAGTAAGCGCTCGGTCTTCATTCTTTTCCTTTTTGCCTCGACAAGAAGATTCTCAGCCTCATGCCTTTTCCTCTTATACTAATCCTGATCATCCCAGGCTTTATTCCTCTCTTTAACAATCTTATCGATTTCACCTCGATGACTCCCATCGCCAGAGGCGCTGTGCGAAGGCTTGCGACTCTCAAGAGAATTGTTTAGAGCTAGCTTAGCTTCATGGAGTTTCTTCCCCTTCTTTTATCTCGCCTTTTTTAGAAAGTAGTAAAATTTTTTCAGCATAAAATTACAAGGTACAGTCCAAACATAAGATAACAAATACATACCTATCAAATTCTTCCTTTCACGAGCACTGCGAGTCTTTTCTGCAGCAAGCTCTTCTTGCATTTGGAGAAATTTCCTCTCATGATACTCAACCTTGCCATATTGATCAAAGGCAAAGGCCAAGAGACCGGACTCATACATGATAATTACCCTATTAAAAATACCAAAAGACGCCAATACTTAGCCAAACTCCAAAAATAAAACTGCCCAGGCCTCAAGGGAAAAGAAGCTTATCCTTTGAAGCATAGCTAGGTTCTCTTCATACGAAAAAGGCGGATGGCGAAGATCATACTCCATTCTGAGACGATCGCCTCCTAAAACAGCGCCAAATTTTTTGCAAAACTCAGGATCCAAAGGGCAGCCCAGGGGATCAGAGGCATGAGCATCAAAACGAGACGAAATTTCTTTGGAAAAGTCACTAGGATTGTGATTCTCAAAAAGGACCTCTTTAAATCTCTTCGCAGTGTATGGTTGAACATGTTTGCCAGCAAAGCTAGGAGCAGGTGGAAACTTTGAACTGCGAGGATAACTGATAACTAAATTCTTCGAATGATCCATACTAACAGATGAGCCATCCCTTCGAGGAAGGAGGAGAGGAACCACAGGAATAATCTTCTTCGAAGACAAGACAGAAGGTTCAGCTGAGGCAGTGGTCGCGGCAGCAGAAGCAACCACGGCTGAGGCAGTGGTCGCGGCAGAAGAAGGAATCATCGCCGAGGCAAGGCAGGCACACTCGGCATAGCAACATTCGGCTTGCCAACGACAATCTCCTCGATAGGTGGCACATCAGTAGCCTTCGGCGAGAACAGTTTGACAGGAACAGTCGTTTTCATCTTCTTCTTCGAAGGATTCGTGGATACATTGCTTTGATGCGGTAAACTTACTTTGGAGGATTTCTTAAACAAAAACTTCTTACGAGGCCTAGCAACCTCGGTCTTCTCTCCGAACTCAAAGCCCACCAATTCATTTTTTAGACTCAGGTCACCCACGGAAACAACATTCCCCTACAGATAAGAATCCTTCTTTCTCAGGTAACAAATAGAGGCAAGTATTCATACTCCAGAAAATAAAAAACATATCTCAAAAAGATATTTGTTACCTGCTCCATAGTCTCCTCATCCGCTCGGGGACGCTTTAAGCTACTCGAAGCATCCATAGAAACACCTTTGCCTTTCCTCAAAGCTTGGTGAGACAGCTCTTTCTCCTCGTCAGAGAAGTGGATAGTAAACAGATGCTGAGTCGAAAACTCATGGACTACATCAAATTGGGTCCGAAGAAAGAAACGTCCTACATCTTTCTAGCCTCGAAGAATGGGACCCTCCAGAAGCACGGGTTCTGAATACCAATCGTCATCCATGGAGTAGTCTAAAGATCCTCGGATTATATTCACACCCCCCTTCACAGTTCGAAAACTGACACCCCAAGGGGCAAACTCGTTGTCCAGCGTTAAGAAGGGTTCATAGTGATGAAAGAATTTCTGGGCGGTAAAATAAAACTTCGCCGTGGAGCCTGCATCAGAATTATCTTCGAAGCGAGAAACCCACTGGTTAATATGATGAATCGAGCTACAAGTGAGCTGCATTACTCCCCGAGGGATATGAAGGGCACAGAGAATCTCTAGAAACAAATGATTGGAAGACCGGTACAAAGGAGAAATCAACCCAGCAGAAATTTAGTAGAACGTAACCAATAGCCTATTCTCATTACACCTAAACTCCTCAACCAATTCTAGAGTTAGCTGGCTGCCCGGAGCACCGATGGGCTTTATGTTGAAAGAGTCAGCTTTAAAGCCTAAATTCTCCATCATCGAGATGAGAACATCGACTTTAGAGGAAGACGCCATGAAAGAAAAACAAAGAAGAAGAAAGTAGGGTTTGCCGGCGCCGGAAGTTGCAGAGGCAGGATTGATCAAGAGTCTACGTGATGATGAAAAAGGAAAAAGAGTTGTCTTTATGAAACAATAAGAAAATTAAAGCAAAGGGTACCAGAAGAAAACACCAAACAAGTGTTAGATCAAAAGATAGAATTCCAAGGGTTTCGGGAAAAAGAATGTCGGAGCTGTGAAAGAGAGTAGGAAAAAGACAAAATTATTAGAGGGAGAAACTAAAACTTAAATAGTAGAGGGAAACCAGCGCTACCGGTTGGAAAAAGGTAGCTAGAATCTCGGGAACATGCAGAACGTGTCATGATACGTCACACTTGGCAGCTAGTGGGGTGCATGGCGAGAGGAAGGTGGCGAAGAAGAAATTTCCTTCCCAGGCATCTTCGATACCAGGAAAGGAAAGAGGCAAACTGTGGAGGGTAAAACACCCTCAGGACACGTGTCAAGGTCAGAAGGACTAGACCCAGCTCAAAGATGTCGCATCCATACTTCGAATTAATATGAAAAGTGACCTCGATAGAAGACTCGGACAGACCATCGAAGGATAGGGTTACAAAGCCATCTTCGGAGTACAAACCGAAGGAACCGCCTTACTCGACAAGCTCTGACACCACCACGATTGAGTAGTTTGTCTTATTAGCTGTAAACCACTACAGACTCGGCCTATATAAGGCGAGTTCAAGATCATTTGTAAGGGTTGGATTTTTGGTGTAACCTAAGTCGTGAGAGTGAGATTAGGTTAGTTTCTCCTCAAGCTTCTAAGGATCATATCCATGTATTAGTTAGCATGAAAGTCAATCAATAGTTTATGTTCTTATTTTACATATACTCTAATATAGTTTATCTTCGGCATAGTTCTTATCTTCCTCGTACTCATATGAACGAATACTGTATAGCATGATTATAGATCTGATGGCTGTCGAGTATGAAGTGCTTATGCAGATTTCATACTCACACAACTGTGGTAGTTAGGACAATTATGTTCTGACAGGTTCTCTATACACTACTGTGGTAGTTAGGACAACAGGTTATGTTCTCCTTTTCTGTATCTGTATATATATACCTTTTGTCTGCTCTGTGATCTTGGTTGAAGGTTAGTTGAGCCTTGTCCATCGACTTAGTGCTCTTGATATGGTATCAGAGCCATACCAAACAAAAAATTTCAGATCTGAAAAATTTTCTTTATCAAATTTCAGTCCTCTCAAACTCAATATTACATCACCAACAAAGTTAAATTCCAGCAATAATATTCTCTAGAAGTCTCACATTGTTTCATTACTTCGTAGTTTTGGTCTTTACAAGTATGTTGATGGATCAACATCAGAACCACCTAAATTTATCAGAGATCCAACAACACAAGCTCCGATTGATAATCCTTTGTACCTACAATGATCAACTTCTGCTTTCTTGGTTGATTTCTTGTTTGACTGAAGAAACTCATCTTACAGTGCTAGGTTGCTTTTCTTCTTTGGATGTATGGCAAACATTAGAGCATAATTATAATTCTTCTATGAAATCTTGTTTGATGCAGCTTAAAAGTAATTTACAACATCTCATTAAACGTTCTGAGACGATGCAAGCTTATTTCGGTCGTGCTAAGAGTCTTGCTCATCAATTAGCTCAAGTTAATCGTCCTGTTCTTAACGAGGATCTTGTGTATCATATCTTGAATGGTTAACCGACTGAATTCAATGTGTTTCTTACTTCTGTAAACACACAACAGCTAAAGAGTCTTGAATCGATATTTTCTTCAGATCTTTTGAGTTTACTATTGGGAGAAGAGCATCAGATGTCAGATTCAACACATGAAGCAAAAAATGCATCTGCTAATGTTGCTCAACAACAGAGTACTCGTCAAGAATCTCAACCGTATGCACATCCTAACTCTCAGTTTCGTATACCTTCCAATTGGCACTCTGGTCATCCCTCTGGTGGATTCAATTTTAGAGCAAGAGGTGGTGGAAGGACTTTTACATACTTCAGAGGTAGAGGTGGTTATCGTGGTAGTAGATCTGATCGTGGTGGTGGTTTTTCACGTGGAGGATATGGTAATTCTAGTGGTAAACATCCTAATTTCTTTCCACCATCTAGATCTTCTCCTTATGCATGTCAGATTTGTTTTAGAGACAATCATACATCTCTTGAGTGTAATTTCAGATACAATAGGAGCTACTCTTAGCATCCTCAAGCTCATATGGCTAACTTTGATAATTGTTTATATGATGATTACTACGAGGATACTTGGACTCCAGATCCAGAGGCATATGCAGTGTATCATGATGACTATCATGCTGCTTCTTCTTCACGTGTTGCAAGTGGGAATTGGACTCCTGATTCTAGAGATACTCATCATATCACAAATGATCTTAGCAACCTAAATCCACATTTTGAGTATCAAGGTGCAGATCAAGTGAAAATTGGCAATGGTGCAGGTTTGTCCATTGAACATATTGGCCCATCTAATTTTGTTTCTGGTAATTCTAAATTTAAGATGCAAAATGTGCTTCATGTTCTTGCTATTGCTAGAAATCTTTTATCAGTGCTTCAGCTTACTATAGATAACGATTGCTATCTTGAGTTTCATCCAAATCATTTTTGTGTGAAGAATATTCTAATTCATCGGCAACTACTACGAACTGTTAGGAATAAATTATATGACCTGAATTTCATCTCAGCTTCTTTCAAGCAAGCTTTTGTATGTGCTGTTTCACCTGCTACTACTTGGCATATCAGATTGGGGCATCCTTCTTATAGGGCATTGAAGCATGCTCTTTCAGTTGTAGACGTGTCCATTTTACATGAGTTAAGTCCTTATGTTTGTGCTGACTGTCAGTTAGCTAAGTCTCATGCTTTACCTTATCCTGCTATTTTGAATAATGATGTATATGGTCCTCTTGACCTTATTCAATCAGATGTGTGGTGTTCCCCTGTTCCATCTATTAACGGCTATAAGTACTATATGAGTTTTATAGATCAATTTAGCAGATTCACATGGATGTATCAAATTTCTTATAAATCAGATGTTATAGCTGTGTTCAAGCAATTCAAATCTTATGTTGAGAATTATTTTGAAAGAAAGTTCAAAATGGTGCAATCTGATTGGGTGGTGGGGTGAGGGAGGAGGAGAATATAAAAATGTCTACATTTCTATTTGGGTGTGGAATTCATTATAGAGTCAGTTGTCCTTATGAACATCAGCAAAATGGTAAAGCGGAAAGGAAGTATAGACACATAGTTGAAACTGGACTTGCTTTATTGAATCATGCTTCAATGCCTCTGACGTATTGGTCATATGATTTTGAAACAACAAATTTATATAATAAATAAACTACCCACACCAGTGTTAAATGGCTCAAATCCACTTGAAACTTTATACTCCATGCAGCCAGATTACTCATTTTTGAAGATTTCTGGTTGTAGTTGTTATCCTTGTGTAAGGCTATACAATAGGCATAAATTGGAAAATAAAGCGATCATGTGTCTCTTTGTTGGTTAGAGTGCTATGCACAAAGGCTACAGATGTCTTAATCCAGCAACCAACAAGCTTATAATATCCAGCAATGTGGTCTTTGATGGATCTAATAGTCTCCTTATGAGGACATGTTTCTTTCATCATCATCAGTTTCTCCATCAACTACTGCTGTTACAATTTTCCCTTCTTTAGTTGTACATACTTCTAGTGCTACTCAGATTCAGCCTGTTTTGGTACTTGAACTTCCTTGTCCTGGTACTGCAAATCATGCAGAGCCAACACACACACACACCTGATGTTACTGAACCTGTAATTCCGCATGTTATTGAGGAAAGTGTTTCTGTTCCAGCTTCTCAACCTGCAAGTTCTAATCCTGTACCTACTCATAATATGAGAACAAGAAGTAAAGCTGGTATATTCAAACCCAAAGTCTTCACTGTAATATCTGCAGAAAAAAAGGAGACTACAATGGAGACTCCTACAACTTTTACTGAAGCTAATAAGATTTCAGAGTAGAGATTTTCTATGTGTGAAGAGGTGGATGCACTTGTTCAGAGTGGCACTTTCACTTTGGTACCATATGTGGCTAGTATGAATGTTTTGGGATGAAAATGGGTGTACAAAACTAAGAGACTAGCAGATTGTAATTTTGAAAGGAGAAAATCAAGACTAATTGCAAAGGGGAATCATCAAATAACATGTATTAATTTTCTGGATACTTTTAGCCCCGTGGTTAACCCAACTACTATCAGGTTAATGATTTTTATTACTCTGTATAAAGGCCAGTCAATGAGACAGTTAGATGTTAAGAATGCTTTCTTGCATGGCAATTTGACTGAAGAGGTATATATGCAGCAGCCACCAGGTTTCGTTAGTAAAGAGTTTCCTAATCATGTGTGGAAATTGCAGAAGTCTTTGTATGGGCTTAAGCAAGCTCCAAGAGCCTGGTTTGACAGGTTGAGCAAATTCTTAATGGCTCAAGGTTTTCAATCTTCTAAGACTGATACATCTCTTATGTTCAAGGTAACTCCACTTTGCTCACTATAGGTAGATGATATTCTAGTACTGGTAGTTCTGATGCTGCTATTGAGAATCTTATTGGTTCATTGGGAAAGGAGTTTGCAATTAAATACTTGGGGTGCTCTGCATTTCTTTTTGGGTATTGAAACAACTTATAATTCTGCTGGGATTCATCTAAGTCAGAAGCAGTATGTGCACAATCTTTTGGAAAAGACAAATATGTTATCTGCCAAACCAGTTTCTACACCTATTGTTGTTAATAATACTTATGATGCAGTACACTCAATACCATTTGAATATCCTCAACTATACAAGAGTACATTTGGTGCATTGCAATATTTATCAATTACCAGGCCTGACATTTCATATACTGTCAGCAAAGCATGTCAGACTATGCATTCTCCTTCTACTGATGATTGGAGTTCTGTTAAAAGACTTCTTAGATATTTGTCTGGTACACAATCTCATGGTCTTCAATTCAAGAAATCTTATGCTCTTCATCTACAAGCTTATTGTAATGCTGATTGGGCAGGTGATCCTATTGATAGAAGATCCACAGGTGGAATAATGGCATTGTATATGGGTCCTAATCTTATATCACGGTGTTATCGAAAGCAGAAGTTTGTTTCTCGTCCAAACACAGAGGGAGAGTATTGTGCAATGGCTGAGGCTACATCTGAGATCATTTGGATTCAATCTTTATTACAAGAGCTGCATTTCTCTCCTTCGACTGCTCCTGTGTTGTGGTGTGATAATATGGGTGCGACTTATTTGTCTACAAAACCAATTTTCCACAATAGAATGAAGCATGTGGAAATTGCTCTTCATTTTGTCTGGGAGATAGTGAAAAGCATTGCAGGTATGTCATATCTCAATTAAGGATCAAATTGATGACACTCTGACGAAGACTCTCACTTCTGCACGTTTTGAAATGCTTCGAGACAAGCTTAATGTCACTGTTCCAGATGTCATACGCTTGCGGGGGGATATTAGAGCAGTGTAATTGGAGTGTATGTGAGGTGTTAGAGTGTGAGTTTGTGTGACAGGTTCTATTGTGAAAGGTTCTCTTTTCACTACTGTGATAATTAGAACAACAACATCTGTTCTGATAGGTTCTCTTTATACTACTGTGGTAGTTAGGACAACAGATTATGTTCTCCTTTTCTGTATCTGTATATATACCTTTTGTCTGCTATCTGATCTTCGGTTGAAGGTTAGTTGAGCTTTGTCCACCGACTTAATGTTCTTGATATGGTATCAGAGCCATACCAAAACAAAATTTTCAGATCTGAAAAATTTTCTTTATCAAATTTCAGTCCTCTCAAACTCAATATTACATCACCAATAAAGTTAAATTCCAGCAATTATGTTCTCTGGAAGTCTCACATTGTTTCACTACTTCGTAGTTTTGGTCATTGCAAGTATGTTGATGGATCAACACCAGAACCACCTGAATTTATCAGAGATCCAACAACACAAGATCCGTTGATAATCCTCTGTACCTACAATCAATTCAGTATGATCAACTTCTGCTTTCTTGGTTGATTTCTTGTTTGACCGAAGAAACTCATCTTACAGTGCTAGGTTGTTTTTCTTCTTTGGATATATGGCAAACATTAGAGCATAATTACAATTCTTCCATGAAATCTCGTTTGATGCAGCTTAAAAGTGATACAACATCTCAAGAAAGGTTCTGAGACGATGCAAGCTTATTTCAATCGTGCTAAGAGTCTTGCTCATCAATTATCTCAAGTTAATCGTCATGTTCTTGATGAGGATCTTGTGTATCATATCTTGAATGGTTAACCGTCTGAATTCAATGTGTTTCGTACTTCTGTAAACACACAACAGCTTATAAAGAGTCTTGAATCAATCTCTTCTTCAGATCTCTTGAGTTTACTATTGGGAGAAGAGAATCTAATGTTAGATTCAACACATGCATCTGCTAATGTTGCTCAACAACAGAGTACTCATCAAGAATCTCAACCGTATGGACATCCTAACT
>JAJJMA010057895.1:0-10612 GCA_023529015.1 Papaver nudicaule
ACACACACACACACACACACACACACACACACACACACACACACACATATATATATATATATACATGACTAAATTGTTCTTCAGTTACCTGATAAATAACTTTGTTTGTGTTAAACTCTGAAACAAAGAGAGAAAGAAAGGAGGTGGGTGTAGTTGGTTTTTAGAGAGAGAGCAGCTAAACCAACATGATGAGGAAGGAAACCTTTACAATGAAACTCTCTCTCTCTCTCTCTTACTGTGTTGTATCAGAGGATTCGTTTTTTTTATGGATGTAACATACGATTCAGGTTTGGGTTTTAAGAATTTGTGAAGATAGCGACACTTAGTAATCTTAAGTCGTCTATATATCATAAAAATAATCTTAAGCCGTCGAATGATTTTCGTACGGTTTGTTTTATCAACTGCTTTCTGCTCTGATTGTGTTTCAATTTTTGTGAAAGAAATTTGGTCAAGTTTTTGTTTCACAGAGGAAGAAAAGGAAAGCTTATCCTTTTAAAAGGAAAGAAATTAGGGGTGCCTATAAAATTCTGTATGGATGTGTGTAGATATGTACTTGCAATTAAATTACTTAAGTGAATGTGTATACCATCTACTTAATATCATTAAATTAGTATGTCGATACCGTTCACTTAATATCACTAAATTAGGGGATAGAAATGCATTTTCATGTAAAACAGACCATTTCCGGTTAGCTTCTTTAAGTTTAACTGGGAACTCATTGGACCCGAAGTTGTTCTCTTAAAACAAAAACTTTAAATCCTAAGTTAAATGAAAATTTAAGCGATGTTTTTGGGGCTGCAGTTTTTCCCTTGGGTCTGCAATCCACTATTTCTATCTAGGTTGTGCTATAAGGGGTGACACACCCTAATTTTATAACCTAAAAATTAAAACGAAAGTTACGAAACTAGATTAGTAAAGAAGTGAAATTTAACATCTATCGACCAACAAAAGTTATAGCAAGTAAACCTAATCAGAAAAACAATTCAAATTTATTTAGAGAGGGGATACGGAGAAGATTCATAGAGGATTCATTTGGGTTGTGAAATTGTAGATGAAGAGGGGATTCAGATATGTTTCAATTGGGTCGTGAAATTTTGAAGACGAAGGAGATGATATATATATATTTTTTTTTTTTTTCAATTTGGTTTTTCTGTGTTAGCAAGAATTTGAAGAAGAAGAAAGATTAAAGAAGAAGAGGGTTTTTCTATTAGGGTTCTCTGAGTAATCGAGAGATTGACGAAGAATGGGGATTTTTCAATTCGTTTTCTGCGTAATCAAGGGCTTGAAGAAGAGCGGCTTTTTCAATTTCTTTTTCTGCGTAATCAAGGGTTTGAAGAAAAGGTTTTTTTCTTCTTCTAATTTCCAGAGTTATTTAGGGTTTGTTAAAGAGGGGATTTCTGAGAAATAGAGAGATAGTAGTTACAGAGGGGTTTTCTTCCAATTTCCTGTTTCTTTTTGGGAGTTTTAATTAGGGTTTATGGTATGGTATTTTAAGTTTAAAATTTTGACTTTGAAACCTTGAATTCCCATTCTTTAACCTCTAATTAGCTAGTTACAATTTTTCATATTTGGGTTTTTGTTTAGAGAAACCATATATGTAGCTTTTTCTCCATTACAGCTCAGTCCTTCTCAAGACTCTGAGTCACAAGGTGTTGGGTATTATCATTGTCCCTTTCGGGGTTTGGATGGTTGCATAGATGGTGTTCATGGCAGAGGTTATGCGAAGAGTTCTTTCATTAATCTGGTTTTAATATGGCGGCGACGGCGATGGTGGCGCTTGTAGTGGTGGTGGTGGTGGAAGAGGTAGCACTGGTAATAGTGGTGATGGTGGAGGAGGTGGCGTTGTTAATAGTAGTGATGGTGGCGATGTGATGTAGTACATCTTTAATACTGCATTCCTTATTTATGCTTTCCTTATTTAGCTCTACTATCTACGAGTAATCCTTGTTTAACAAGGCTCTCTTGCTTTCCTAGTTTAGGTTGATTTCCTTTCTTTACCTTTAGTCGGTTATTGTTAGCCTATATAAAGGTCAGTTCTATTGATTAGAAAGACATCTTATTATTATCAAACATTATTCAATACACTTGATTATTACAATCAATTATCTTCCAGTTTCTGACGAAACTTCTTCTTCTCTAACAAATATAGTTTCTGACGAAACTTATTTGTTTTTCAATCCTATCGTCCTGCTTTAGTTAGCATTATAACAACAGTTCTAGATTCTCATCTAGAACTGATCCTGATACCCTAGCTTCCGCAACCCTAGTTTACAATATCGTGCTGGTGTCCCGGCCAGGAAGGAGGTGGATTTGGGCTTTCAGTCCGATGATGGTTTAGCCTTGAGACCCGCTGACATCCTAGTTTTCAATTGGAATAACGGCCGTGATATGTGCTTAGATGTAACTGGTGTTTCTCCTCTTACAGGCAATGGGGTACGTGCTTTTATTCCTGGTCAGGCTATTGCTAATGTTGTGGATAAGAAAAAGGTTAAATATCTAGATAAGTGTTCAGCTAATGGTGTTGGTCTTGGTGTCCTCGCTTTCACCACTCTGGGTGAGCTTGGTAGTGATACGGTAGATTTCCTTAAGAGGTTACGAAATTATATGGCCAGTCATGATGCGTATGTCAAGGTTGGAGATTTTCTTTTCCATAGGTTAGGTATTGTTGTTCAAAAAGGGATTGGAGCGCAGCTTATTGCGAGACTCCCATCCAATTCTTGTAAGCTCCTTTCAGTCGATGATGATTAATATAATAATATATTTTTTTATAAAAAAACTAAATTTCTCTTTCTTCAGCAACCTTAATTTCTTCAGAAGGATCAATGGCGGATAAACCAGTTACGCAAGCAACACTTGATGAGACGGTTAGTAAACTTGAAACTAAAATTGAAGAAAGTATCAAGAATCTTACAGAAACTTTCGAAAAAAAGTTTACAACGAGTGGACAATTCAATTCTTGCATGACAAAGCTTATGAAACATGTTGGTATGAAAGATGAAGATATTCATAAGTTTGAAAAAGAAAAGAAAGAATAAGAAGAAAAGAAAGAAGACGAAGAAAATAAAGAATATGAAACAAAGAACAAGAAGCATTCTTTTTTTTCGCAACACTAATATTCCAGAAGATGTTCGTCGTCAGCTGAAACTAGAGAACCAGGCAGAAAGTTTTCTTGACAATCCAAGAAAGAAGCTTACAATTCTTTGCATTGACAGTGATGGGGATGATGAGGCAGAAGCATCTCAAGAAGAAAGATGGAAAAACGAAAGAAAGTTGAATTTTGGACTGAATCCATACGGAAATCTACCAGAATACAAGTTAAAAGCCGACATCCCTAACTTTCATGGTGGTTTACAAATAGAAGAACTATTAGACTAGTTTTATGAAGTAGAGTCGTTTTTCCAGTTCATGGATATACATGAGTGTTATAAGGTAAAACTTGGTGCATATAAACTCAAGGGAGGAGCAACAGCTTGGTGGGAAAAACTTTGTTATGATCGTGTTAATAAAGAAAAACCTCCTATGCGTACTTGGGGAAGAATGAAGATGTTGATTAAATATAAATTTTTACCTAGAAATTATCAACAACAACTATTCATAAAACTTCAGAATTGTCGACAAGGAGCTAGACTTGTTGAAACTTATACTGCTGATTTCTACGCTCTTGTTGCACATAATCAATTGAGTGAGTCTGAAGAACAATTGGTTGCACGTTATACTGATGGTTTGAACAGACTTATCCAACAAGGGATGACTCAATCCGTCTACAAAATGGCTGAAGCTGTTCAACAGGCTATGAAGGTTGAGAGTCGTGTGTTACTTGGTTTATATCCTGCATATCAACGACAAACTCGATTGCAGAACAATAATATAACTGCATATCCTGGAAAGCCGAACTATTTTTATACTACAAACTCATAAGATTCGTATGGTGTTCAAACCCAACAAGAAGAAGGTAGAGCAGTTAAACAACCAGCAATCAATTCCTCCTACAAGAAAACGCCATATCTGGTTGACAGTGCACCTTTGAATATACAACCACCACCTCCAGGTACCTGCACTAAACCACCACAACAATTTCCAGCTAAACCTCAGAATGCTTATACCAAGTATCGAGGGGATAAGTGCAACAACTGTGGCCTAACTGGTCACATCTCCAGTGATTGTCGTAAAATTCATGGATATATTGGTGAAGTTCAGACTCATGAGGAAACACAAGAAGAAGAATGGGACGATGAAGAGAAAAATTATGAGCACCTGCATGAATCTTATGACGCAGACTTTCTTGGCATGATTCGTCCTATGCTGCTTACTGAACCATGTCTTTCACAAAGACATAGTATTTTCAGATCTTGGTGTTTTATTGGAGAAGAATGTGTTAACATGATCATTGATAGTGGAAGTATAAAGAACTACGTAGCTGCCAATATTGTAAAACAATTGGGTCTGACAGTTACACCTCATCCAAATCCATATTCTGTGGGTTGGATTAATAGTCTTCTACACAAAAGATTACTCACCAATGTTTAGTGAGTTTTTCATTCCCATATGATGATTATGCTCTTTGTGATGTGATAAACATGACTGCAACACATTTACTTTTGGGAAGACCATGGCAATATGATATACATGCTGCTCATGATTGTTATGAAAACACTTATACGTTTAAACATGATGGTTTAACAAAGGTGTTGTGGCCTATTAGATCTTCGTCTTCAGCTGTAAGTGAACACTCAGTCTAGAATGCTGTTACGTTAGTTGGTACCATTGCTCGTTCTTCGAAACAAACTCATTCTCTGAGTTCACATGAAGTTGCTAAACCTATGCTGGAAAATCCTGAAAAGGTACGACAATTTTTATCCTGCTTTATTGAGTTATTCCCTATATAATTACCAAATATTTTACCACCATTGAGAGATTTGCAGCATCAAATAGATTTTATCCCAGGATCTTCTCTTCCTAATCAAGCTCACTATAGATTAAGTCTAAAAGAGCATGAAATTTTACAAGGACAAGTTGATGATCTTTTGCAAAAAGGATTTGATTGACTTAGTAAAAGTCCCTGTTCTAGCCCAACCTTTCTGGTTGATAAAAAGGATGGTGGTCATCGTATGTGCATTGATTGTCGAGCACTGAATAGAATAACAATTCCCTATAGGTTTCCTATACCTAGGATTGATGACATGATAGACATGCTTGCTGGTTTTAAGGTGTTTACTAAACTTGATTTACGAAGTGGTTATTATCAAATACGTATTCGTGAAGGTGATGAATGGAAGACTGCATTCAAAACTCGTAAAGGACTATATGAGTGGATTGTAATGCCATTTGGGTTATCTAATGCTCCTACCACATTTATGCGTCTCATGAATCAAGTTCTGCAGCCTTTTCTGGGAAAAATTGTCATAGTCTACTTTGATGACATTTTTTATTTATAGCAGCAATGAAGAAAAACACCTTGAACATTTATCTCAAGTGTTGAAGGCATTACAAGAGAATGTTTTATATGTGAACTTAAAGAAGTGCACATTCCTTACCGATAAAGTTACATTCTTAGGTTATGTACTATCTAGTACTGATATTTCTGGGGATGATTCTAAGATCAAGGCAATAGTTGATTGGCATACTCCTACTTCTTTACGTGATGTGCGTAGTTTTCATGGACTAGCTTCTTTCTATAGGAGATTTGTGAAGGATTTCAGTACTATTGCTGCTGGATTAACAGATTGTTTGAAGAAAGGCAGTTTTGAATGGACTGAAGAAGCAGACAAAAGCTTTAACTTGCTTAAAGAAAGGTTGAGCAGTGCTCATGTTCTTGTTATGCCAAACTTTGAGAAACCATTTGAGATTCACTGTGATGCTTTTATTGTTGGCATAGGAGCAGTTTTATCTCAAGAAGATCACCCTGTTGTTTTTTACAGTGAAAAGAATTCAGATACGAGGAAGAAATGGTCTACTTATGAGCTAGAGTTGATAGCACTTGTTCAAGCATTGAAACAATGGCATCCATACCTCATTCATAGTGAGTTCAATGTAAACATTGATAATCAAGCTCTTAAGTTTCTGCAAACTTCAGCTAAGGTCAACAGAATGCATGATAGGTGGTTATCTACTATTTATCAATACACCTTCTCTATTCGACATAAAAGTGGCAAACTGAATCAAGTTGCAGATGCTTTGAGTAGACGAGCTCATCTTTTAGTCACTTTCAGACATGAAAGTGTAGCTTTTGATTTCTTGAAGGATATATACAAGGATGATCCAAATTTTCAGACACTTTGGGAAAAATGTGGTTCTTCTACGAGCAATATTGATGGATTTCTTATTCAAGACGGTTTTCTTTTCAAAGGGAATCGACTTTGCATACTACAGTGTTCTTTACAACTTCAACTAATTTAAGAACTCCATGGCAGTGGACTTGGGGGACATTTTGGACGTGACAAAACCATTGCTATGGTTGAAGAACGTTACTTTTGGCCTTCTATGAAGAGAAATGTTCACAAATATGTTCAGAAGTGCATGGATTGTACACACCTCTACCGGTACCAGATGCTCCATGGGTTGATATCAGTATGGATTTTCTGCCTGGTTTACCACGTACTTCTAAAGGAAATGATTCTATCATAGTTGTGGTGGATCGTTATTCAAAAATGGATTACTTCATAACTTGTAAGAAGACAACAGATGCATCAAATGTTGCTAATCTGTTTTTCAAGGAAGTGGTACGTTTACATGGAGTTCCTAAGTCCATTACATCTGATAGAGACACTAAATTACTGAGCTACTTTTTGAAGTCTTTATGGATGCGTTTGGGGACAAAACTAAAATACAACACAACTGCTCATCCTCAAACTGACGGCCAAACTGAAGTGGTTAATCGTTCCTTAGGGATTTTGATTAGAGTTAAGCTTATATAAGGCAAAGAGAAACAATGGGACAATCTCCTCCCACATATGGAATTTGCTTTCAACACTTCAATCAATAGGCCTTCAGGTAAGACACCTTTTGAAATAGTCTATTCTAAAGTTCCTAATCACATTTTGAACTTGGTAGTGCTTCCAAAGCTGCAACCGTCAAGCTTAAAGGCAGATAACTTGGTTGACAAAGCTTCACACATACATCAAGAAGTGAAAACAAAGCTTGAAGATTCAAACTCCAAGTACAAGGAAGTTGCAGATAAACATAGAAGACTGAAGACTTTTCAAGAAGGAGAATTAGTGCTGGTTCATCTACGAAAATAACGTTTTCCTGCTGGAACTTACAACAAGACGAAGATGAAAAAGCATGGACCATTCAAGGTTCTAAATAAAATCAGTGATAGTGCTTATGTCATTGATCTGCCACAAGATTGGAACATCTCAAATATCTTCAACGTGCAAGAGATTTTCACGTTTCATGGAGAAAATGAAGTTCTATTTACTGGAAAACTCGAGGGCGAGTTTCTTTCAAGAAGGGGGGACTGATGTAGTACATCTTTAATATTGCATTCCTTATTTAGTTCTACTTTCTACGAGTAATCCTTGTTTAACAAGGCTCTCCTGCTTTCCAAGTTTAGGTTGATTTCCTTTCTTTACCTTTAGTCGGTTATTGTTAGCCTATATAAATGCCAGTTCTATTGATTAGAAGGACATCTTATTATTATTAAACATTATTCAATACACTTGATTATTACAATCAATTATCTTCCAGTTTCTGGCGAAACTTCTTCTTCTCTAACAAATATAGTTTCTGACGAAACTTATTTGTTTTTCAATCCTATCGTCCTGCTTTACGCTGTTAGAGACAAATTAGATAAGATAAAAACAAATTACCAGTAAAACCTGGATATGGGGTTTTCTACCTTTTCTGTGGGTAACCCTATTTTGTTTTGGACTGCAGTCCCAAAGGAAAATCTACAACCCCGAAAACAGCGCTTGAAAATTTCATATTCTTAATCCCTAAAGGCTCCAGTCCAAAAAATGATGTCAAGCCCATAGGGCTTTGCGACACCCCATACAAAATTTTAGCTAAGTTGTTAGCTAATAACTGAAAAAACATTTTAAAAAAATTGTGTCACCTTTTCAATGGGCTTTTCTGTCGTCCAGGCATATTGCAGGTAATATAGTGGTTTCCCACGAGTTAATCTACACCTTAAATAAGAAGAAACCAACAAGGATACATGGGAAAATTGACATGTTGAAAGCTTTCGTCAGGGTCAATTGGGATTTTCTTACTCAAATTATATTAGGTTTTGGGTTTAGCAAGGACTGGTGCTCTCTAATTTCTCAATGTTTGTCCTCTTTCTCTATTGATGTCCTTCTTAATAGGTAGCCGTGCGAATCTTTTAAGCCTACTAGAGGACTTAGAGCAAAGGAGATCCACTATCTCTTTACCTCTTTCTCCTATGTATGGAGGTTTTTTCTAGGATCCTTATTGATAGAGAAAATGCAAAAAAGATTCATGGCATAAAAATCTCTAGGAATAGTAAGGAAATATTATTTGTTTTTTTTTGCAGATGACTGCCTTCTTTTTACAAATGCTGACCTACCTAGTTGCAAAAATTTGTTAGACACACTAGAATAATTTAGTGCCATCTCAGGGAAAATGATTAACTTTAGCAAAAATCTGGACTTCCTAGACACCAGAATATGATGTCTAGGCTGTTAAAAACAAGCGAATAAATCTAAAAGACTCTTATTTTGGGTGCACCAATGTTCATTGATAAATCAAAGCTATTTTTTTAATTATTATATTGTGCAAAAAATGGAACAAAAAATTGAATCTTGGAATGGCAAAATTGTTACACGGGCTAGCAGAATGGTGGTTAACAAATCTATCCTTTATAGAATTCCAATTTTCCAAATGGGTTGTTTTGTTTTTCCTAGGAAAATAATAAAAAAACCCAACGACATTCAAAGAGACTTTTGGTGGAGTAAATTAAGACTTTAACTTTAAAGAAGCTTATCTGAAAGCGTGAGCTTTTGTGTAGACCTTTAGATAAGGGAGGTCTAGGTTTTAAAGAGGCGAAAAAAATGAACAAAGCCATGATTGCTAAGCTCGCAGGGAGACTAATTCATGAGCCTGATTCTTTGTGGGCTTCCTTATTAAAAGCAAAGTACTTTCCTAACTTATCGGCTTTTTATGCAAATAAGAAAAAAAAAATACAATTTTTCCTGGATGTGGAAATGCATCCTTCAAGGGATGGTCCTCATTTGGAAACTTAAATATTGGGAAGTAAGTGAAGGCAATAGGATAGACTGTAACTGTCTAAAATCCCAAGGGTGGATCTTAGACAGTACACCCAAATATTATAGATATGAGATGTGCTCAAACATACATAATGACATGATGCAAAGGTAAAGATAGGGATTAGAGATACCACATCTATAACCTCTCGCCAAACTTATATTATCTCCCAAAACAAATCTTATTAAGTAAAATAAGGTACATCACTCACATTACAAAGCTCTAAGGATTATCTCTCACCTATCAACCCTAATCTCAATGCTGGGCTAGGGAGATTAAGTAATTTATGTCACTTTTCCTCTCTCTAAACCAGACCAAGAAATGTCCAACCCTTCATTCAGAGGGTTCTTTCACTATTTATAGAGGTTTACATAATGGATAACAGATACAAACAATGACTTTTCTGACACTCATTTGTCTTCACTCGCCGGTGAACCATGTCGGCAATCCTCATCTCGCCTAATACACCTTGGCGGCCAAGTCTTCTTTGAATAAGGATTGCTGATGCGGAATCCACTGAGTCAATGGGTCAACTCTGACATTATATCCGTTCTGATCACTTAATAAATGCTCAACTACTTCTCATCTGCTTTCGCTGACGTGTCCTTCTATCGCTAACATGACTTCGCTCTTCTATTATTCTTATGGGATTCGCTGATGTAACCTTGGTTACCGCCATGCTGGTCTTCTTATAAGGTAACTCGCCATGGGCTCTCGCTGATGATTCCATACTTCTCAAAGGCAGTCTCCTCATACGGCTTCACCTCTAGGATACTTTTATAAGGCAAAGGCATTATCTACACTCAAATTTTGCCTCTTTCATATCAAAGATCTTCGATCACCGGGGATGAAATTTCTTTTTCGCCGAAAATGCCTGACCCACGTTCTTGGATATGCTACGTGTCCTTCATGCGCGGATCTTTCACTTTTTGACCTGCAACTTGGAGAACCGGTTCAGCTTCGCCTTTTCCTGCTATAAATTGGTTTATCTCTCTCTTCAGAATTTTATCTCCTAAAATTTTTACAGCTTCTTCTTCTTCAAAACCCTCTGTGAACTCCTTTTCTCAGAAACTTCACCGGAAACTGCTGCTACCTCTCCTGTTTGAGTTCTTTTCATGCTCAACATCTATCAACTTCTTCCCAAACTCTCCTTAGCATTATTTTTGCAACCTCTTCTGACTAGATCTGCGTTCTAATCTTCCTCTCCATTCTCAGTTTCAACAGTTCATCTTCTCCGGCTTGTTCATCTTTACCGGTGGTCGCTATCTCGTTTGTAACTACTTTCCCGATGGCCTCAGCAGTTCCAGAATCCACTCGCCAGAATAGATCTTCCGCTAAGGATATCGAGTCGCCCACAAAGCATCTTCTGACATAGACTCGCCGACTAAGG
>JAJJMA010057933.1:2725-12762 GCA_023529015.1 Papaver nudicaule
TTTTTCAGGGCTGCCGCGGTAACTATTCATTCCAATGTGTTCTATTTATTAGCTATTATGTCTAGCTTTGCTGAATTCTTCTTTCGCTTCTGCCTCAGGGATTTCAACATTGTTTGAGTCTGATTGATACTTTTGACGCACAAGGCGATAGGGTGAATTTCCTGTCTCGTAAAAACGAGGATCTCGAGCGCCAGTTGAAGGAAAAAGAAGCAGAAGCAACAAAGTGGCTCAATGCTAGCATCAAAGAGTCCACTGAGCGTAATGAACTTCAAGGTATTTTTCTCTTTTAACTTGTAGACTGAAATTTCTTTGCATTTTAGTCTTTCGCCGAATCCCTTAGATCTTGCCCCTTCCAAGGTTGCCGTCAGCATTCTGACACACGACTGAAGCGAGCTGAAACCGAGATAGATAACTTGGCGAATGCTAATGCTAAGAAGTGCAATATGCTGTACGGCCAGGCTAAGACTATTGAGTGGTACCGCCGAGAGTTAAATTATGTTAACGAATTAAATGTTAACCTTGATAATCTTCTCAAAATTTCTCAAGCCGACCTAAAGTGGATGGAGAGCGAACGAGATAATGCTCGCCGACTAGCTGAACTTAATAACAAACGAAAAGAAGCCGCCATTGTGGACCATATGAGAGCGAGCTCTCTGCGTTTGGATGAGAAGGCGAGAGCTGATAAGCTTGCCTCTCGCCTTAATACTGCCATTTCTGAGAGAGATTTCGCCGAGCAAGAAATGCAAAGGTGGAAAGATTTCTGCAAGATTCACGGCGATCGTGCCAGAGAACTTGACAGCCAGCTAAAGGCCCAACTGAAGCAAGTAGCCAGTGTATCCGGTTCTTCTGTTAATGCTAAATTTGAATCTCATCTACAACTCCTTATAGAAGCCCAAAATGGTGCTTGTAGGCACGTGATCGAGTTGGAAGGTAGATTCCTAGGATATTTCTCCGCCTGATTCTTCATATCGCTTCAGTTTCTAACTCTTCTGTTTTATCTTTACAGAGCGAGTCAAACAATTGGAAGAAGAATTGAAGAAACAACACAAAATCGTTGAGGATCACAAACTCTGTACCTTCACCATTTCTGACTTGGCTGGAAAACTCACCCATCACCATGGTTGTGAAGAAAGGCTAAATCAGGCTATGGAGGCTCACCACCAATGTCCCGACCAGATCGCTGCACTGAACCTTCAACTTCAAGATCACAAGAAATGCCAAACCAGCATTGAAGGCCTTGAAAGTAAGGTGAAATATTTGGGTAAAATCCAAAGCGGTCTTCAGGCTGATTTGAATCAAGCCCAGAAAGATCTTCAAGCTAAAGATGTCAAACATAAGGAACAAATTCTTCTCATGGACTTCCTCGCCGTTCAAGAGTATGTGAATGAAGAATATCCCAAGCTTAACTTGGAGATACCCGCCAAGTATGTCATTGCTCCTCAATCTTCCGCCGTAAAAGAGGTTGTGGACTGTGAACAAGATGGCGAGGGGTCCGGATCTAGCGGCGAGGAGGATGTTGAAGAAGAAGAAGATGTGGTCCATGAAGAAGAAGAGGAAGAAGAGGAGGAGGATGAAGAAGCGGAGGAAGAAGAAAATGTAAAGGGGCAGGATGAAAACACCGGCAGTGGCCATCCTGCTGGTGGAGAGAGGACTCATGACGGCGAGAACCAGACTGCTCCATAAACTTGAAAGAGAATCGGCGACTTCTCTTTACACTTTCTTTTCGTGCCTCTGCAACTTCTTTGTTTTGTAATGAACAATCTTTTTTTTTTTTTTTTTTTTTGTTAAGGCGGATATTTTTTCTCCTTCCCGTCTTTATTATCGCCATGTAGGGTTATCACCTTTAACTTTTTGCAATGGATTATCTTTCTTTTAAATGTTGCCTTTTGAACAATCTTCTATCGTATTTGCTTCAATTTGCCTTCAAAGTCTTGACTTGCCATTGAGTGAAGTCCTGGTCCCGTACAACCAACAATTTCTCAGAGCGACAGGGTTAGATCCCAGCCGTAACCATTACTTGTGCCCGTCGGCGATCTAATATAAGCTGCTTGGGTTGCCCCATAGACTTTAATACACTATAGCTTTCGCCAGGGGTGATCCTATGGCGTAGACGGATTAACACACCGACGGCTCCGCCGAATGTGATGCTACAGCAAAAGGGTTCTTATTCGCCCAAACACTTACAGATCATCAAGTAACACGACTGGCCTTACAACTAAGCCTGGGTCGGATTAACTCTTACAAGTAGGTGCGTTCACTCAATGCAAGCAAGCTTTCTTCATAAGAGTTCTTGACTCTTAATTAGTTTTATTGGTCTGGGCATTATGCCTTCAAAGATGGCACGTGGCCTTAGTACCTGATCAGGGTTTTGGCATGGCTTTTAGTGCCTTGGGCATTTGTGCCTCTGCAAGTGGCTTTTATAGCCTATTGCTGAGTATTTTGCCTCAGCTATTGTGCTCTTAAAGCTTTTAAATTCTAGCCATCACTGTAGTTGGATTACCCAGTGAATGAAAAATGCAAATGACTCAGTAACTTGTTAACGGGGTTCGGCGCATGATAGCAAACCTACGTCCCCGGATCTTATTCGCTGTTGTTTTACATCAGTTAATAAGATTTCTTGGGTATTATGCCCGCCCAAGACTTCGGATTTTACATTGTTTCCTTCAGGGGTAGTACTTCTTAAGGAACCTGGCGTTCCATGGATGTTCAAGTTGCACGCCATGCTCATCAATCAATACATACGCTCCTGGCCCAGCCACTCTTTTGACCACATAAGGGCCATCCCATACAGGTTCCAATTTCCTGCATCCTTCTCGCTGAGACGGGGGAATTTCTCGAAGTACCAACTCGCCGGGCAGATATTCTCTTGGGATTACCCGCTTGTTGTATTCTCTTGATAATCGCCGGTGATAATTCTCCATGTGTGTAAGGGCGATTAGCCGTTGTTCTTCTAGGTCATCCAGCTTGGCCAGAATCAAGTCTGTATTCAAATTCTTCTCCCATGCCTCACGCTTTGTAGTGGGCAGAATTACTTCAGATGGGAGTACTGCTTCAGCACCAAAGGTGAGTAAAAAGGGAGATGCTCCAGTTGCTTCACGAACTGTAGTTCTATATGACCACAAGACATTGTGTAAATGCTCACACCATGCCTTTTTATGCTTCTCCAGCCTTTTCTTCAGTCCCATTCCAATAGTCTTATTTGTGGCTTCCGCCTGCCCGTTACTCTGAGGGTACAAGGGAGTTGATTTCCCCAACTTGACGCTGTAGTGAGCGAGTAACTTTCTTATATTGTCACCGACCAGCTCTTTTCCATTGTCGGTACATATTTCCGCCGGTACGCCAAATCTACAGAATATGTTCTCCCAAATGAATGTGAATACTTCTTGTCCTGTCTTCTTCCTGATAGCTTTAGCTTCACACCATTTGGTGAAATAATCTGTCGCCACAATGATGTATTTCCGTTGACCAGAGCCTGTGGTTAGTGGTCCAATAATATCAATGCCCCACTTGGCGAAAGGCCAAGGGCTGAGCACTGAGTTTAAAGATGTTGTCGGCGCCTTGATTCTTCTTCCATACAACTGGCATGGTTTGCATCGCTGAACATATTCTTTTGCATCTTTATTCATCCAAGGCCAGTAGTATCCCTACATCCTGACCTTCAAGGCTAAAGCTCTTTGGCCACTATGATTCCCACAGTCTCCTTCATGGATTTCTTTTAGTAATTTACTGCCTTCTTCCCTTGATACACAGCGTAGCAGTGGTCCAGAGAATGACCGGCGATATAAGATTCCATCTCGGAGTTCATAATTCGCTGAACGACTAATGACTGCATGAGCTAAAATCTGCTTTCCTGGTAAGGTTGAGTGATCCAAACAGTACCGTAACGGCGTTCTCCAATCTGTCTCTGCTGACTCTTCAGTGCTTACTGTTAATACTTCTCTTTGCCTTGGCGCTGCTACCGATGGCTGCATCACTCTTTCAATAGCTATTGAAGGAACATCTGGATTCGTCATCATTGAGGAGATAAATGCCAATGCGTCGGCGTGTCTGTTGTCCTTTCTGCAGATGTGGCGAAACTTGATACCTGTGATCCTCTGGGCATACTCCCTAGCAAGTTTTAGGTACTTCTGCATAGATGGGTCGGTTGTCTGGTATCGTCCAGATATTTGTCGAATCACTAGCTGAGAGTCGCTTGTCAATCTGACATTGCTGATACGCATTTCGATGAGTATTCGCATGGTGAATAACCGCTTCGTATTCTGCCTCATTGTTAGTCGCCGGGAATTATAGCCTTAGCGAGTGCACTATCCTTGCTCCTTTTGGCGAAATCAGGACAATCCCGACTCCATTTCCTTCTTTATTTGATGAGCCGTCTATGTAAGCCTCCCATTCGTCAGGACTGCACTTCAATAAATCTGGCACTTCATGTTCTTGCTCATCCAAAGAGGATGGGATTTCTTCTATCTCTTCTTCTTCGTCGACCGGGAAATCGGCGAGGAAGTCCGCAATAACTTGTGACCGCTGAGCCGTACGTATTTCATACTGGACGCCGAATTGCTCAATCTGCTGATTCCACTTGGCGATACGTCCCACCCGCTGAGAGCTGTGCAAGATAGACTCTATGGGAGTTTTAGTGAGAACTACAATGGGATGAGCGTGAAAGTATGGACGCAATCGCTGAGATGCAAAGACCAGCGCCAAGATCAATTGCTCTATTTTAGTGTAATTCTTTTATGCCCCTTGCAGCGTTCTGCTGATATAATATATAGGTGTTTCCCCACCCTTGGTTCTTACAAGTACTGCACTTATGGCAAAAGATGTTGCAGCGAGATATACTCTGAGTTCTTCGCCGTGTTCAGGTGGTTGAATTGCTGGGAGAGTGGCGAGATACTTTTTAATTCCCTGAAAGGCAGCTTCATGTGCCTCAGTCCAGTCGAACTTTTCTCCCTTTTTTAATGTCTGGAAAAATAATTTGCATTTATCGGAGAACCTTGATATAAATCTGTTAAGAGACGCTAAAGTCCCATTGAGCCACATAACATCTTTTACTGTTACCGGCGAAGGCATTTCTATAATTGCCTTAATCTTAGCCTGGTCAGCTTCCACTCCTTTCTTCGTGACGACATATCCCAAGAATTTTCCTGAAGTTACGCCAAAAACGCATTTCGCCGGGTTAATCTTTAACTTAGTAGTACGCATATGGTTGAATATTTCTCGGAGGTCTTCCACGTGAGTTTGCTTCTTCTTGCTCTTAACCAGCATGTCGTCCACGTACACTTCCATTGTCTTCCCTATCCATCTTTCAAACATCTTTTGCGCCATTTCTTGGTAAGTAGCGCCGGCATTCTTAAGTCCAAACAGCATTCGGGTGTAGCAAAACAATCCCTTGGTGGAAAAGAAAGCTGTGTGCTTTTGATCTTCTTCCGCCAAAGGTATTTGGTTATATCCCGAATAACCGTCCATAAATGACAGCAACTCGTGGCCAGATGTAGCGTCTACCGTTTGGTCAATACTTGGCAGCGGGAAACTGTTCTTTGGGCAGGCTCTGTTAAGATCGCTGAAGTCAATGCAGATTCTTACTCCCTTGTTCTTCTTAGGTACTATCACCATGTTAGCTATCCATTGTGGATATTGTACCGGCCTTATTACACCGGACGCCTTCATTTTGTCGAGTTCTGCCTCTACTGCTTCTTTGTAAGCTGGAGCCAATTTCCTTATCCTTTGCTTGAAGGGTCTGATCTTTGGATCAATATCTAGTTTATGACATGCTATCGCCGGGTCAATACCTGGCATCTCATTCATGCCCCAAGCAAAGACATCAACATATTCCTTGAGTAGCGCTTGTAGCTTTACAGATTCGTCTTCATTTAATAAAGTACCAATCTTTACCATCTTCGGATCCTGATCATCGCCGATATTAAGATCCTGATCCTTAGTGGGTTCCACCGCTGTAAAATGCAATCTGGTTCTCCCATCGGCGATGGTTCCTTTAATTGCTATAAGGCCTTATCTCCAGACTTCGCCGAGTCTTCTACCGAGTTTACTGAATGCACATATGTGGTTGGGTTGGCGATGAAGTCTAGAATCTCCTGCTCCTTAATTGCTTCCTTGCCGAGCTTCTTTTTCTCTGCAATCTTCGCTTTTCGATTTTCTCGTATTTGCACGTCCGCCGAATTGCACGCCTTGGCTACTGCTAAATCTCCAACATACTCAGCAACTCCAAATGGTGTAGGGAATCTCAGGCGTTGATGATAAGTAGAAGGTACTCCTTTCAAAATGTGGAGCCATGGTCTTCCCAGAATTGCGGCATACGGCGAGTCAACATCCACAATACAAAGAGTAGTTTTCAAGAAATAATCCTCGCAAATCTTAACTTTAAATTCAATCTCGCCTTTAGGCTTAGAAGCGATACCATTAAACCCATAAATGTTATAGGAGGAGACTGTTGGCGAGGGTATTTTATCATCTTTCGCCCTCATCGCCTCAAAGGCAGTATTGAAGAGGATATCCACAGAACTTCCCGGGTCAATAAGCACCTTTGGCAGCCTGAATTGCTCCATCTGAATGGTAAGAACCAAGGGGTTGTTGTGATTTCTTCCCTCTGGAGGAATCTCTTCAGCGGAGAACCCGACACAGGCCTTCATCCAATCTTGCAGAGGCTCTTGCTTAACGGCAACACTATAAATCTCATTCCCCATTCTATCTCGCTTATGCACACGAGATAGAACATTATCATGAAATTCATCCCTAGTAATATTTGAATGTACAATGGAAAAGCAGTCTAATTCCAACAAATCGCGCTCAACCTTTACCTCATACACCTTTGGGGTCTGAGCGGGAATGGCTTGAATTGGCTGAACCATGATGGGAGGTGGTGGGGGCAACTCTAAGAACTCCTGGAATTTCCCCAAGCGGATGAATCGATGCACTTCTTGTTGTACGCCGGTGCAGTTCTCAGTTGTATGGCCATGAAACTGATGGAATTGACAAAAGGAGTTGGTATTGGTCGGCGGGGCCCTTGGGTTTCCTCTGTTATAAGGGTTGCGGATATCATCCCTACAATTGGAACTTTCAATTTGGCCAAATGCATCTGTGAAGGAAACACGCAATTTTGGTAGAGTAGCGTCTTGGAACGGTTGCTGGTTGCCTCTGCCGAATTTTCTGTTATCTCCATTGTATCTTCTTTCACCATTTCCATTTCGCCAATTATCACTTCCTCCTCGTCCATAGTTTCCTCCTCGATTGTCTTGCTTGTCACGTCCATCATAGTTCTCTCGCTTCTGTGAATTCCAATGCTGCTCGGCGGTAACTTGCTGTTGTTGCTTTTCTGCTTCAGGTATTATTATCGCCGAAGAGGGATTCTGCGTCAATTTTCGCTGTTCAGCCTTCAACCATTCTTTCTTAATTTTTTCTTGATCTTCCGGCGAGAAACTATTGATCGAGTGAATTTGTTTTGCTCTTTCCTTCTTCAAGCGAAGCTCCTCTTCTCGGATTTCCTCATAATTTATCCATTCATCCTGTATTGCCCTCAAAGTTTGCATATCCTTCGGCATCTCCCAGAATAACTTTTGGTACAACGGGTCTGACGTCTCCATGCCACTAAGGAATGATCTTATCTTCTCCTTTTCTGAAACCTCTGACCCTACTTCGCTACTCGCTTTCCTCCATCTTTGGATAAAAATCCTGTAAGTCTCCGAGGTTCTTCTCTTGATGTTGAATAATCTTTCCACGCCAGGCCGACTTCTGTTATTTTGAATAAAAGCACGCAAGAATTTGCATTCTAATTTCTCAAAGGACTTAATTTTTCCTTCCTCAAGCCCATCAAACCAAGCTAGGGCTTCATCTTTAAGGGTAGCGGGGAAGGCCATACACATTATGGGATCAGATCCTACCCAGGCTGCCATATCTCGCTTGTAGGCTCTCGAGTGCTGCGAAGGGTCTCCAGTTCCATCATAGGTGGAGGTGAATTTAGGCGTTGAATATTTGGGAGACACATACCCATATGTAATACATTCATGAAAGGGTGTTTTTTGCGCCTCTGACAGTGCGACCCTATACTTCGATTCCCTTGAAGATCCACTCAAAGCTTCCACTTTATGCTTTAGCCGGCGAAGATCCTTCTTCATCTCTTTATCTACTTTATGCTGCCGCTTAGAGCTACTATGGTCCTTGTTATCTTTTCCAGGCACATTCACCCTTCTGCCTCTTTCGTCATACTTCGCCGATGAATCCGAAATTCCTGATGTACTGGTTCCACTCTTCTCAATTCGGCGCGTTGTATGAGACTCATGGCGAGAAGAATGTGCATGGGACTCATGGCGAGAAGAATGGGCATGGGACACATGGCGAGTTGAGTGCGAGTGGGATGCATGACCTTTATTTTGTGCCGCCATCAATTCTCTATGACTCTGAAGTACCGTCTCCATCTGCAATTGCATTTGCCTCTGCACTTGATCCGCCTGCCTGTTATTGGCCTCAAGAATTTGCCTTAACAAAGCTTCTGTGGTATTTGTGGATCCAGTGTTATCTGCTATCACCACTGGGCGAGTTACAGTAGCGCCAGGAGCTATTGCCGTACCATTTCTACTTGCCGCCTGTGGAGCTTCTGCCACCACCGCTGGAGCTTCTTCTGCTGCCGGAAGTGCTTCGCCGACATCTTGTACCAATTGCTGCTGAACGTTAGCTGCCACTGTGCCCACTGCAATTGCGTTTTGAGTTGCTTCCCCTGCATTCGATATTTCGCCTATGGTAAATCTTCTACCATCAATCTGCTCGCCGAAAGCATTTGCTTCTACTTCACTACTGATTCTCCTTAGCAATGGATTAGGCTCAGGTGACCTTTCTGCATTCTCAAAACGAGTGATATCCTCCATGTAAATTTCTTCTCGGCGAGTCATTCGTTGGACAGGTGATTGGCGAGATGAGCTTGCCAAATTAGGATCCACTGGACCAGCTAGTTCCATTGCCCTGCTCCTAGTGTTGTGACCACTGGGGAATGTCGCTGGTGTAGGAGGGATAGGATGTCGAGGAGGCCTACCCGCCGGGGCTTTATCGCTTCTTCCTCTAGGACCCATTCGCCGAGATTCTGTAAAAGAAGACAAACACACTTCCTGACAGTATTGCTCTGTTAGTACTGTGGGTAAATGCCAAATAAGTTAGTTGGGTCGCTTTTCAGAATGTTGATGAATGAAAGACAAAAAGAACAGCTTTAAATCATGTGATGTGCAGATGGTGACCTAATCATGACAAGAATTGCAAAAACATCCTATGTGATTATGGTTTTGAAATCAAAATGATAGTACGACAGCTGTTTTAAGAATTTTTTTGAAATAGTTTTAGAATACAATTTCCTTCTTGAGTCCACAGTTTCTGCTACTCGCCGGAAAAGATACTTTTTTTTTTTTTTGCCGGAAATATATATCTATATTTGCATTCTCCGAGAGAAACCCATACCCAAAAATAACATTTTGCTATCCTCATAACTAGTTTTCTTCACTGCTCATGTGAAAAAGGTGAAATATGTGATAAAATCGCCGAAACAGGCCGGCCTACCCTTGTCTATAACCATAATAGCACTCAACACAGCACGATTTACATAAATAGTAAAAAATGTCTATTGAGAAACTAGATCCATCGCCACAGTATACTAAAAATGCCCTATACTTTCTGATCTTAGTAATATTCTACAGGAGAATCCTTATAACACGCTGCATAGCATACCATATATAGCGAAACAGAAGCAAAATCATGAGGAAATTCTACATAGCGAGCGTAACATCTCTAAATAGTATGATAGAACTACTGAAACATCACGGCGACCTCTAAGACTTATAAATCATACCATATATGGAAATAAAGAACATATGATAGCATCACAAATCCTACTGAAAATCAAAGAGAACACAAATTCAATCCCTGTTTCTAGCGCCAAAATGTAATTGTATAAAATCCCAATGGTTAGATCTTATACAATACACCCAAATATCATACATCAACACACACATAATCATTCCCTAGCATGCATCTAACAAGTAACA
>JAJJMA010057951.1:0-12647 GCA_023529015.1 Papaver nudicaule
GTCATACATATTGTACTGCATCCATATATTGGTTGATTCCAACTGGGACGACAAGGTTGCTCTTTCGGCAGCTTTGGTTTTGAAACCTTGTTTGATATCTGAAAAAACAGGGGTACCGGAATACAACCAACTTTTTGTTTGGGCTCGTGAGTCTTATGGTAAGATATGGACGATCTCAAAAATCAATAATTCAAATCTGTTAACCGGAGTAGCATCACAAGTGATCAGTCCAACTCAAGACAAGTCTTGGCAAATCCCCTGGATGGATTATGGACTTACTCGACGGTTACGAATAACATACTTCTTGTGTTTGCTTTAATTACATAATCAGAGATATAATGCGGAAAGTAAAGCACACAAGACACCTGAGATTTTTTTTAACAAGGAAACTACGACCTGTAGAAAAACCTTGGGCCCTCGTCCAGATTGAACACCGCACAATACTAACTGTTTACAAACGCTAGGCTACCAACTCTAACCCTCCAAGTGAATTGGCTATTGTCTTACGTCTCTTGGATCCCGCAAGACCCTATGTTCTTGATCCCCTAGATGACGTCCTTTACAGGCCTAGGAGTTGCTTTAACCCCTGTTAAAGTCTTATGTCAACAATATTGGCTTTGCAACCTTAATTACTGACTGTATGTTTCGAACTGTCCTCTTCAGTTTAACACACGTAAGTTAACTTCCTTCAGATTGCTCCAGGTCATACGGAAATCTACTTTACAAGCGGGGGCTCACAAGTAAACTGAGTAAACTATGCCCAACTTGTCTCTACCTCAGCTGTGAAAAGAATCACTTAAGAAACTTACACAACTGGAGTTAACTAGGTCTTACAACACCGTGTGCAGTCGTACATTGCTTCCTTCAACCTTGTATATAACGTATCAGTTCTTAAATGGCCTTATTGCAGAAGACAAGGACCGTAAAATAGACAAGAACGTGATCAAGTTACCTAGGTTACAACTTAATCTGATAACAACCACAAAGGTACGTTATCACCTACTTGTGCTTCCCAAATCTCAAGAGAAGTCTTTATAGTCGTTAGGTAAATCCCACAGAGGAACTGCTACCTAATAGAGGATGACTACCACAACAAGCTTACACCGAAGTGCAAAGAGTTTACGATCAATTCCACAGAGAAACTTCACGTATGCTTAATGCTTGTGGTTTTTGTTCCTTAATCCTCTAATTATATTGAGATAAAGCAACAGATTTCTTAACCTACAAGTTAGCAAGTGCCCGTGTAAAACGTGCCCGTTACTTATCTTGCACACAAAGAAACCCTAGGTTAATCTCAATTGGAATTATTTTAACATTTATCTGCCAAGTGGTTTGTTAGCTCTTAACCACATCAAGATATAAATCCAATGACCATGATAACACCTTTATCTTATTAACTCATTGAGATTCGTTAGATGGACCACAGAAAATATTTTCGTGATAAACCAAGTCCAACTAAGAGATAAGGAGTTAGTTGTTTAAACCGCGTGAAAATCCCGCAGAATATTCACTCGGACGGTTTGTGAACCGTCCATCTGAATTCCGACCAAATACATCGAATTTGTGGTTGACGTACATTTACGTGTACAGATTGAAGTTTTGGAACTCAGGAGTAAAATCCGAAGACATTGTTCACGAACCGGTTCGTGAACCGTCGTCACTCAGATTAGGGTTTAAACTGGATCCGTTGGAAGTTCTGGGCTAGGCCAATACTTAGATGTGTGAGACGCCCTCAGCTATAATCCATGGACTCTTTCCTAGAGTACTCCTTTAAATTCACCCAGATTCCTACATGTGATTTGAAAGCAAACCATTGCTACGAAAAATGTATTGAATCTATCTCATGTACCTTGTAAACTTAGTATGGTGGGAACACATACCAACATAACTTTATGGTTATGTAGACAAGAGTACAAATCTCAATCGCTATATATCTACTAAAGTAAAATAAGTAGAATAGAAGAAATTCCATATAAAGTCATAACTCCTACTAACCTTTAGTCAATGAAGAATATTTGATGTCTTATTTGTAAACGCAGTCTTCGTCTCCAAGGTCTCTACTACTTCGTCTATATCCCAATTCCGAAATCTAAACTATAGTAGACTAAATCAAGAATTGTGTTTTGACATCTAAAACTGACAACTAGCTTGACATACCAACGCTAGTGGGTTTGACCGGACAATGCCCTAACAAGATCTCGAGGGGTTTATTACCAAGTAAACTTAAATAGCCCCACTCTTAGTGTAAAACGACTTCGGTGAAATATCTGTAAGTTTCCAAGGATATCATCTAGAGATTTGACCTTCCGCTATTTGGTTGTTGTTCATAAGGTTGTAGTCGTCCGATTGGAGGTCGGGTAGCGATAGTCTTCGCAACGGGTTGTGGAGCAACTCTTAGGCAAGAGAGTAAAGGACGTCTGTTTGTTTAAGGGAGTACATGTGCGTGACCACCTTGTTGTGGTTGGAGGCGTAGGAATACTTAGGGGAAATCTTTGTGACTAATAGTCGTATTAGGGTCATATTGTCTGCACCAGCTAGTCCGAAGTCTGAGAGTAGGTGTGATGGCGGCTTAATTCTTAAGAGTATTCAAACTGGACTAGGTCCTAAGGTTTTTCTACGAGTTTGTAGTTTCCTTGTTAACTAAATTTTTAGTATCGTACTTGGTTGTTGACATAATCTTTCGAAATTTTGTATTGACTCCCTTGTGTGAATCAATCAGTTACGAAAGAGATATTTTTCTTGAGTTCTTGATTACAAGAACCGTTCAAGGTTTGACTTATAGGTGGACTAAAATAAAATGTTGGTGGTGTACTCGGTACCCTCGTCTTTTCAAAACCATTGTAATGGAATTTGTATCAAATCTTTGTCACAAGAATCCTATAACCATAAAACACTTGAAAAGTATACTAACACAACTTGAATGTCATGTAGACAAGAATCCTTGTTAATAAGCTATCAGTACTAAAGTCATCGAGTATATTTCGAATAATAGAATAAGTAGAATCAAAGAGTCCATAAGTCACAACTCCTACTAACATTTTGTTGATGAATATGTAAAGATGCCATCGTGATTAAGCTCCGGTCTTCGTATTCAAGGTCTCAACTACCTAATCTAATTCTTGTATCTGAAAACTGACTTTATCAGACTAAATCAATAATTGCATTTTGACAACTTGACAACTAACTTGGCATACCAACGTTAGTAGATTTGATCAGAAATTCTCTAACACAAATAAATATTTAGTTTTATAAAAAAATAAAATCTTGCTAAATCTTAACAAATCTGTAGTTGCACAAAATCTAGCTACATATTATGTGCACCACAAACATTATATTTATACTATTTCATCACATCACAACCATTATATCATGCAAGGTAATGGACATTAAAGACAACTAGAAGAAATAAGATTCGACCTTGTATTCAGTTTGCTGTTGATTATTCTCTAAGTGTTCACAGTACATGGATATGATCTCGGAGGTGTGAGGAGATAGGGCATAAATGCTATCAAATCTCTCTCAAAAACCCCTAAGTCTTACTAAAAAATCCATCCCTTACAATTGAGGCTAAGCTCGCCTTTTATAAGCAAATTACAATGGTTAGTTACAACTAATAAAACAAGTCGCACGGTATCGAGTTGACGTATCCTGTCAGTCTTTGTCGAGTAAGTCGGTTCCTCCATCGAAATGAAGTTGGGTCTCGAGAGCTACAGATTGATCTGAGTTCTAGGTGCGAGCTGAGTCTTAGCATGAGCTATACTTCGATGGTGAAAGTAAATCGAGATACATCTTCTAGTCACGGGCCTGACACTTATCCTTCGCTCTGACATTTTTTAAAGACCCAACTACCGCCACCTACTTTGACATCTCCTTTGTTGGTTCTCTCTTTCGCTTTTACTCGTGTACGATGGGGATCACTTCGATTGACGGTCATAATTCGTACCATAGGAATTTGACTCTCTTATGTGCTTCGCGCTCAAGATACACTATCCCGCTTCTGCTTTCAGATGATGACACGTGGCTCACTGAAATTATACCCCTACATAACCACCAAAAAAGATGTAGAAAGAAAGATAATCCGTTAATAAAAGAAGAAAAAAATTGGTTAATATTCTTAGTTGAAACCAAAATTTCGTCAATTATAAAAAATAAACAAATAAAAAAAGATCTTTTCATATATTCTTCATATATATAATTTCAAAGTTACCTGAAAGTTTATTTCCAACAAAATATTTTAACCTTATTGAATCTTAACCGTTGTAAAGAAAAAAAACGACTAAAATTAATTTTAACAACATAAATTAAAATTACAACAACAAATATATACTTTTCACCGTGATATCATAAAAAATGAAAAAAATAAGTTGAGCATTAAAAATGTTCGATGTTTCCAGTTACATTTTTAATGATTAAACTAATACTAATTACAATTCAAACTATTAAGCTAAGTTGTTCTAATTTTCAATTGCAATTTTAATAGAATTTGCAAATCAAATTTCGTCAAATGATTAAACTTTAAAATCAAATTACCAAGAGGTGGTTACCCGTTGATCAAACTTTACTTCTTTCTCAACAAAAAAGTTGATTCTTGATCTTGTCAAACAATTAAAATATAAAATCAATGAAAGAAAATATATTAACCAAAACTATAATTACTAATACTTGATTTATGACTCATTTACTTCTATTTCCTCTAGTATCCAGCCGAGAAGGGGACTCGAAACCGGTACCCATATTGGGCATCAATCAGATGAATTGTTATAAGATCGGATGCTCCTGACTATTAACCCCTTATCTCGCCTTTTTCGTCCTCTCCAATTACTCACTTAATTGATGGAAACACTGAAATTACCTTATGTATATGAGACTACTTTATATATGTCTCTCTTGAATTAGATAAAACACATATGTTCTTTTGCAAGTTTGTCTATTGATCGTCTGTTTTAATTCTCCCTTTTTTGTGTCAATCTAAAAAGACTTGGCCATGTCTGAGGAACCGCTGAAAACAAATGTGTTTGATCGTGGACAGACCCAAGACTAATATGGTGTGGGGTTAAACTAATTTTGTTTCGACATTCACAATTTTTTTAATCCACAATATAATTTAAAAGAGTAGTATAAAAGCTTACCATTTTGACAATAACTCCTGAATACGCCAATCTCAGTGAAGGAATTTGTGTTTAATCCTCTGCGTCTCTGAATATGAAATATCATCCTGAATCATAAATTCAAGATGATACACAGTTGAATAACAGTGAGAGCAAATCAAGTTGAATTTCTAAACAAGCAACAAAGAGATAAAAGTTATATGCAACTTCCCCGCAATACTAAAAAAACTAGCAGTAATATGCCAGCCACATTAAAACATGTAAAATCTTGGCTATCCTAATCTTAATAGTCATTCACAGACAATTCAGAACATACATATTCTTAAGAAAACATTACATGACTATCCTAAGCTTAATAGTCATTCACAGACAACTCACAACATACAATATCTTACATAAAAACAAATTACAAAGAAAGCAAAGTATGTATCATAACATCATGCGAATTACAATCAAAATAAGAGAAGATGTATCTGAAAAAATAGGTACTTAGATAGAGAACCAATTAGGCAATTAGCTACCAACAGTTTAAAATAAATATCAGTATTAAGGACTTGTCTTGAACTTATTTGTACATATTTTGTTATAATTTCTCTAAGTGCCTTGGTTTGATTAAAATCTTCCAAGATTGTTTTTGTTTTGTTTTGTGATTTTAATATGCGTTGTTGTCATTTTCTCCACAGGAAGGGTGTGAGGAGAATGTATCAATGTGCTCATGATCAACCCAACCCTCGTCCTCGCCCCTTAGTTCTCAGAGGCAGCGGGAATCATACCCATCCATGCTTAAACCCCCAACATTGTCAACTACCCCCAACACGTCAAGACATACCCCCGTGATAGTTTGAGTTTAGGTGACTTTTTAGTAATTGGCAAAGTTTGCGCAGAGGCAACAAAACCTGTTGTAAAGCTTTATCAGGAGTATCACACGTTTAAGGCCACCAACATGATTGAACTAAGGAGGAACAATGCGTCACTACCCATTCTCAGAGGCATGGTGACTCTGAAAAACTTCTTTTGTTTCACTATAATTCACGCACTAAAAGTGAGGAGGTTAGTTATACAGATATCCTGAAGGTCAGTTTGATTTACCTCGATGAAGCCTACGACCTGTGGATGGAGCTTCAGTCGAAGTTTATCCACCTAGAGAAACCAATCTTGCATCATGTGCCCGAGTACGAAGCAGCTGTGTTTATCATCAAATGCAAGCGAAAGCCACTCCAGGGGCTTCAGGTCAAACTGCTTGCTGCTGATACTGGTAAGGGAAACAAGGCTTCTGCTGGTGCAGAGAATAAGGTAAAAAGGTCTCCAGGGACATGCTATTCTGAGTACAACAATACATGCTAGGAGCAAGCTTTTTATGCATGGGTATTTAAAAAACCCTAAATTATGATGATCAATTGCTGAATTTCGTTTGATGAAGAAAACAAGAAAACCCCAACTTTAAATACTCTTATCAAACCAAATTAAACCATAATTGAACAACAAATCGAGTTAACGAAAAAAAGATTAAGAACTTACCTTAAGTATCAACTGATCTCTGATTGATCTTGATCATCTACAAATCTCTCTACACAAGCAGAGACAGTGGTTTTCAGTTCGAGTTGGATTTAGCCAAGAGATATTGTCAGGAATAAGAGTGAAGGAAGAAGTAATTGTTTAGTCTGGTAGTCTTTGTTCCTAATTTTTTTTCCTTATTAATTTGCACTCACCAACCAAGTTGATTCTAACTAACACTTAAAATCATATGGGGTCGGAGGCACCCATATATATGCACCCACTTGGGTCAGCACCTGTGTCTGATTTCCCAAGGCGATATGAAGGATGAAAACAACGAGAAAGGTACTGCTGCTTGGCCTAAATGTTCTCATCGGTTTTACTTCATTGTATAGTATCGTGGGTGAAAAAAAAACAAAAAAACAAAAATGTGTAAAGAACAAGAAATCATCAGTGGAGAAAAAAAATAAAAAAATTAGGCGCAATTTCTCTTAGTGATGCTTTTCGTTCTCATTCCATAAAGCAAAATACAACACAATTTGTATTTTTAAACGTAAAAGACGATGAATAAGAGATATGAATGATCTTATTCCAAAAATATATATTTATTAATAGATTTTTTAGGTTTGGTAACTCACTATATAAAGCACTCAAGTTGTATCCAAACCTCCTAGATAGTAATGTTCTTAGAAGTATTAATATTGTTATGGGTTTTGTTAATTTATGCATCCATGCACAAGATAACATCCAATTATTAGCATTGGAGAGAGTTAATAAACATAAACAATAGGAGATGGTGCAACATTTAGCATCGGGGAGAGTAAATAAACGTACACATTATGAGAAATGGTGGAACATTTAGTTGATTCTTTAAATTTCTCTCACTCATATTGTTTATAACATAGAAAACTAACATCACCTCTCCTATTGTTTATATATGTTTACTCTTTCCAATGCTAATCATTGGATGTTATCTTGTGCATAGATGTTTTAACTAAGCATGCTAAAGTCGGGAAGACTAATAGAGTCTGGGAATCTATGCACCCTTTGTTTGTCTGTAATATCCTCTATGTGGATAACCAATGAAAGATTCCACCATGAGACTTGCTCATAGACATTTAAAGTTATGAAATCAGTAGCGATTAAACCTTCATTTGTGAATGTTTTTACATGTGGAGAAAAAAACAAGAATTATTAATGTAAAAGTCATCTTCAATCGTTAGAGTATTGTAATGTCAAAAGTGTCAAATATGTCTAAGTATTTGATTTATTTTTGTTCCTAGATAAGAATTTTGATTAAAAAGTTTGTGACTTGGAATATTTAGAGGCTTAACTGAAAGTATTTATACCTTTTGTTGCTCATGATATTATTCGTATTTACATTAATTTAACGTTTTTTTTTTCTCGTGCCCTGTTGGAGCATTTTTTTTATCTTCCAAATCCACCATCATGTGCCCATTTCCATACACTATAATGGCCCTGTGAAGCAGTTATGGCCCTGTGATTCTTTTCATCTTCTACAAACTGTGTATGAAATCTTTGCAGACTCCACCTCATTTGATTCTCGATTATTGTGATATCGCGTTTAGTGTGCTCACGAATAGTGACTTAATTTTACTTAAAAAAAAAAACACAAATAACTTCTTGTACTGTAACGCCCATTTTTACTCCCATCAAGTAGTTTGTTTAGTCCGCCATTCGACCCCTCCGCAACACTTGTCGCCTCGTTCTTAAAGTGTTTATAAGTCCATGCACAAACAAATTGTGCGGTCTGAACAACCATTTTTGGAAAGAATCCACTACCTTCTTGTGATTCGTACTCCATTCGGCAATAAACTTCTCCAAGTTTGATTCGTACTCTACTTCGGTCATCGACTAAACCAGCGCATGCTATTCTTTTTGAAAAAAAATCCATTTGTCTGCACCTTCGGAAAACTTCTCATCAAATTGATTTTTCTTTTCGTCTCGCTATTCCTCGACTAGTTAACTAAGACGTTCATCTTCCGCCTTAGCCCTCTTCATACCTTTCTGCGGCCATGTCATTTGGATATGATGCCGACGATTCATTTAGGTATTGCATTGGATATGTTATGTGCAAAGAAGATCATGGGCATCCAGAAATATTTTATTTATTGCATTCATTAAGGCTTGATCACGAAAACCTTTTGAGCTTGATCGTGACGGTATTTTTTTCCCAAGGTTTCATGCATCCATATATAAGTCAAATAGTTTTCGAAATCCTAAAACCCCACGCCAGATGCACAAAAAAAAAGCTTAATTTTGCCATTTAATTCTCAGCTAAACACATCAATCTTACATAACCAACCTACCATTCCAATTAGTTTTTTTAAAGGTTGTTTGGGACACGTGAATTGGGACAAAGTAGACAAGTTCTATGTCGGTATAAAATCTGCATAGAGATCTTATACCTAACAACCAATAGATCAAGTACTAAGTAAATAGTGAAAGTTGTATAATCCAATGACATATTACCAATCGAACTGTTTTATTATGTATAATTCGATGCTAACAATGATACTAGTAATGGAAAGTAAGATTAATAAACATGTACTGAACGAAAAGCTTTCTTTGCGGCTAATTCTATAATGGAACAATGCTTAATGGCCAGAGGAGATTACATGAAGAATAATAACCTCTCTCTCTCAAAACCCCCAAGACTTACCAAAAATTCCAACCCTTACAACTGAGCCTGAGCTCTCTTTATATAGTGTGAGATACAAAATGGGATACAACTAACAAGACAAAATACATAATCGTGGGTGTCAAAAGATGTCGAGTAAGTCGGTTCGTATCGAGGTGGCATCGAGGCTGAGGCTAATAATTCCGTTTTTCGATTCTCTTAACTGGGGATTCTTCATCTTCGATGAGTCTATCGAGGGGCTTCGATAATCATGGGTTTGACTATTTCTTCGAGGCTTTCCAGTCCGTTTTGACGTGCGGTCTTACTCCGTGATCGTGACTACTCACTGCAGTATGAAAGGGTCTAGAGTTATTCCATGCTTCGCATCCTATTTGATTTTGTCCTATCTCCTTCTAGGATGTCGACACGTGGCTCGATGGTTTTATTCCCCCACAGTTTTCCTCTTTTCTTATCCGAGAATCAGAGATACTCGGGGAAGGAAACTTCTGGTATTCCCTTTCCTCGACACCTGCCCTATCCTTTAGTATTGCAACTGACACACGTTGGCTCCATGTTTCAAAATCGTCGCCCACTTTTCACCTTCTGACCTGCTACACCGGTTCATCCCTTTCCACTATTTAAACCAAATTCCTCATTTTACCCCTTTATTCTCCTCTGCAAATTATCTTCTTCTGCAAAAACCTCCCTCTTCCGTTAAGATTCTTCTTCGATCCTCTCTTATCTTTCTTGCCTCCGGCTACAATATTTTTTCTTGACTTCAAATCCTTTGATTAATGTTGAGTTTACTGATTCTGGTTTCTGATTTAATCATGATGCTCTGTTTTTTGATTTTACTGACTATTTTCTGCTACTGTGTTAGGCTCCCAAGAAGAACGTAGAACGTAAGCTTTTCTGGGATGAGAAGGCCAAGCGTCTTGGATACAACAAAGATGTTTTTCCCTATAATGAAATAATTGTGGCCGATACATTGTCTTCCCAACTGCTGCTTGATCATGACTGTAATGTCGGGCAGATTAGTTTCCGGTGAGTAATTGGGTGACGGTCTTCCCATTCCCTTGTACAAAGCATCGAACCTATTATTCTATGAGATCTATTCCATGATAGACCCTCCTCGAGGTGTCATGGAGATGAATGGTAATTCAATTCGATTAATTGACGAGTGGGTCACTCGTTCTGAGGGAAGATCAAATTATTACAAAGCTTTTCCGAAGGACTCGAAACCTCCAAGATATTGGACCGCGAAGAATATCATCCAGCACTACCAACTGGAGATGACTTTTAAACAAAGAGGCTGTTCCCTGAGGTGCGAGGTTTAAGAAGATTCCGAATAGAGAAAACGTCCTCGAGGATGTGTATCCTACTGGATTTAAACCGAATAAGCTTCTTCGACACTCGAATGATGACGTGCGGTACACCATGCCCCAACTCATCGAGGGGACTCTGCTGTATGGTTATCTTGATGAGGAGAAGAAGATTCCTCGAACTAGCTTCAACGAAGGTCATGATTTCAAGGTTGTTGACTTCTTTAAGATCCATTTTTCCGAAGATGAGCATAAGGAATCGAAGAGGAAAATTGCTGCGATGAAGAAGAAAGCCCTCGAGGTGAGCTCTCTTTACTCGTGTTTTTGTGATTCCTTTAGTTGTTTTTGTTTCTAAACTGGCTTCACCTTCTTTTAGAGCAAGAAAGGTCACGGTTCGAAGAAGAAATCTAGGCGAGCCCGTGCTAGGAAGGAGATAAGCGACAAGGTAACAATTACTACATGTCTCAGTTATGCCATGGGTATGAATACTTGCCTCTGTTTGTTTCCTGATGGATTGTCTACTACTCAGCAGGGCGAGGTGGATGCTGAGTTGGGTGGTTGTGAAGGTTTGACGTACCAGTTTGGTAGTGCTGTACTAAGAAGGTTGCGAAGGGTGGTTCGAGAACTATTACCAGATCAAAGAAATGTTCTGAATTTGAGAGGGGTGAGAAATCCCCCAAGGATGATGAAAAAGAAAGTGATGAGGAGGATATATTGAATCTAAGTAAGAAAAGAAAGAGGGTTGAGCAGTCTTCCAAGGATCAACAGAACAAAAGGCCCGTGCCTCAGTCTGGGGTTAATCGAGGGGAGAGTACTATTGCGAAGAATGTGACGTCGACTTATTCTTCTGCTGACTTTGAGACGAACCTTTATGCGTTGGGTTTGAATATAGATGTCCATGGGACTAACCTTGATCAACTGGAGGATTTGTCTGGTTTGCGATCCTCTTTTAATTGTGAGCCTTCGATGCCTCAGCTGCCCCCGAGAACATATATTGAAGACGAGGTGAAGGGTCTTATCGAAGGTGCAATCCGAACTAGTTCATTTGCACAGGATATTGCTAGTCATTTTCGAGCATATGCGGAGAAACCTTCCGAGGTTCGATTGGATCCAGGATTGTGCACCTTTATTTCTCGGTTGTTCTCTGGACTTTGGCCTTCGAGCAGAATGTATAATTGTTAGAGCATTGCTCGGTTGAACCCACTGATGTTGCTATCTCAAGTCAGTTGTCAAGTTTAGATGACAAAAACACAATCCTTGATAAGTCTACACTATCAACTCGGACTAGGATAGTTTTAGGTATTCAAGACGAAGACCGCTGAAGATGAACACCGGAGCTTACATACTTGATAAAACATATCGTCCTCATTAAAGGTTAGAAAGGTTTTCCTTTCATGTTTCGTATTTACCATTCTATCATTAAAATAGTCTATGATATTGTTTATGTGATCCGAAGGATTATAAAGATCAGTTCTCTTAAGCATTTAAATCATTTTATGACCAATGCTCAAGTAGAATGTGGAATATTGAGTTAGTTCTTAGATTGACTAAACAACATACGCGTTCATGTACATGTTCATATGTTGGACAACTTTCTAATTGAACTTGAGCATTTTGTATGTACGTGAACATGTACGCGTACATGAGAAGTCAAGAAGTTCCCGAACTCAACAATTTGCTCTATCTACGTGTACATATAAACCATGGAAAGAATCTATCAACAACATTCGCGTTCATGTGTTGACGTTCTTGCCTATTGTGAACGGATTCTTGTAAGCTTTCATAATATGGCCCATGGAACTCATGTCCACATTTTCTTTGAGTTTGTATACTTGTGTATGGACTTCTTAGCATGTCCAAACTTGTTTAGCCATTTCCATCCTTCATTGGGTCAAGGTGAGTCTTCCCATAACCTTAGGTTTCGACCAACAGGTTAGAAGAAGATTGAGTTGGGCGTACGAAACCAAACCTCTAGACTTTTAAGTATGGAATGTCTCTTGAAGGCTGCTTAACTTTCAAGTTATGGTTTCTTGCATATCACTCAAGGTTGCTTAAACATAAAGCAAAGCCTCCCTTGATGAT
>JAJJMA010057976.1:0-20999 GCA_023529015.1 Papaver nudicaule
GTTGCATGTATGTTGTGTTGCATATGTACTTTAGCAAGTGTGTATGCGTATAATCCATGCTACTCAGAAAATAATTATTATTATGTACGCGAGAGCATGTATTGACTTACTTGGAATTGTTTGCGTGCTGCAGAGAAAACGTAACGGTGACCAAGAGTCAGTTTCCAGCCATCATTCCGTTCGTGATACTGCTGCTAGGACTCCTAAGTGTACTGATGGATTTTCATATGCTCCTGTTGTTAGGAATCCGACTGCATTTGTCGATCGCAGGGACTTCTCTGCCTGTTTCATCCTGAGGCAAGGAGACTTCGATGATTCTTCGATGGTGGTGCCGAGGGAGACTATTAGGTTTTGCATGGAATCTAAGGTGTGCGATGGTGTGCCTGTCGTTTTCAAAGTTCCTCAGTTCCCTATATTGCCATGTTGTGTTTGGTACGATTTCATGCTGACTAACAAGAAGGTTCAACCAATTTTGGAACGAGCGGGTGTCCTCTATGCGGTAAAGGCAACTAGGAACTTGAAAATATACAAGGACGTCGGTGCCATCGTTATTTTCCTCCTTCGTTGGTGCAGGGCGACGAAGACTTTCGTGACGAGTTGGGGTGAGTTCACCATCTCTTTAGAAGCGGTTGCTGCTTTATACCATCTTCCAATGTTAGGAAATCTCCCAGACAGCTACTCCTCAGCTAAGAGCGCAATGATCAAGGTTTTGAACAGGAAGATCCAAGAACTGGAGGTAGCCAAAGTTTATTCGAGCGAAAATTATACAGAATGGACTAATAATTGGTATGTGGGCGGCACGAGTCCCAATGGGGGCATTCCCGAGAGCACCCTTTGAATTGCCGCGTTCCTGGTACTCTGGTTGTCCAAGGACATCTTCGCTGATGCTCCTCTTGGTACCTTGAAACCCCATGTTGTCCCTTTGGCTGTTCTCCTGGCTCAGGGTCGAAGCTTGCCTATCGATAGTCTATTTCTTGGTTCTCAGTATGCTAAGTTCGATGCTTTCGTCCGAGACATGTCGGTGCCTGGTGTTCGGAGTGTTGGTACCTACGCAAACCCCTCATTTGTCCAGGCGATCTTGTGGGAGCACTTCGAAGCTCATAGACCTAAAAAGGGGCCTGCTTTGGATAAGGCACTGAAGGAGAGCCCTCGAATCTTGCAATGGATTACCAAGTTGCCTATCACTTCTCTGGAGCTGGGGGACTTGTTGGATGATGAGAGGAATGTCATTCTCCGCCCGTGGTACACTAATTCCTCCTCTGAGATCGTACATGCCATAACTTTCACGGAGATGCCTGGTGTTGAGCTACGATCGGGACCCCGGGAGTCGAGTGGTCTTACTATTGGGCATGCTATCTTCATTAACATCAGCACTCCTGGTTACATTCTCAGTTACTTTCGCGAGGAGGAGGTGGTAATGCCTTACAATGTTGATAGAGCGGCGAGAGTGATGGGTTTCGATCAGGACGTTCCCAAAAGGTTGCTTCCCGTGCCTTCTGTGGCCGAATTGCGATTTTCACTCGATGTATCACTTCATCCCGGTCGTCGTTCTCCTTTTGTTTTTCGTCATAGGCCGACGAGGGTGACTCCTGAGTATCACGAGTTTTGGAATGACACTCTTGAAGTTCTTCGTAGTTTCGTCGGTCGTCAAGAGGGAGGCCAGGATACTCCCGTTGTTTCCGTCCAGGTACGATAGTTCGATTGTAATCCTTTCTTGGTTACTGAATGTCCTTCTCCTTATCCTTTGTTATTCTTCCGCAGGTGAGCCCTACTCCGAGTCCCCAGTCGGACGACATGATTCCAGTTCGAGGTGTCAGGAGGAACCGGCCCAGGATGAGGCTTCCCAGGGATACGTCTCCCAGGCGGGAACGGATGAGTTTCCTGATGAGTTTCCTGATGACTACGAGGATGCTGACATGACGGTAATGGGTCTTCTACCGAGGTTGCTTTGCTCTCGTGCTAATGTTTAGCCAAGTCTTCATTTTCGTGTTTTCTCCTTGCAGACGGACCACCCAGGAGATAACGAGTCAATGGGGTCTTCGAACGTGGGCAATGGGGATCGAGAGATACCGGAGAAAACCAATAATTCTCCACCTCTTCGTGAGGTTTCGAGTCCTGGTGTGGTAAGTGGCTCGTGTTCTTTGTACTCCCGACTATTTATTTCTTGTCTCTGAGTTGGTAACTTCCGTCTTCACATGGTTACTAACTTCTTCTTTTCTTCAGACCATGAAAAGGATCGGCGAGTTTATGCACGATGAGACGTTGATGACCAAGGGTGTTGATGGTCCCCAGGTGGCTTTTCCTGTTGCTGTGGACGTGCCCGTGGACGAAAGTGTCGGTGACGAAGTCGTAGATGATGGTGATACTGAGGAGATCGAGGATTCTGACTCCGAAGACGCTATTGACGCCGAGACAAGGGCTAGGGAGTCTAGGATGAACGCTCGTTATCCGACTCGAGGCGTCGCGTTCCCTCTTTTGAGCAGAGTCAGACCCTACCAGGTGGCCATAGGTGGTTTTGTCGTCTCGTAAGAGTATCAGGACATGTATACACGCATCTGGAAGGAGTTTGGGCACATTTCCAGAGAGGATGCAAACCGTGCTGTGGCGGAAGGATTCGTCGGAGTTCTGTTGGAGCGGATTGTCGAGATGCGGGAAATTTCTATGCGTGGGGTCGAACCAGAGACATTGCAGGATTGGGAGGATGTTATAACAGCTGCTGAGTCTGAGTCTTTTAATGTGACTTGGCTCCGGGAGAGGTTCAAAAAGCGGAAGCGTGCTAAGGTTCAGGCTGATGCTATTACAGATGAAGTTCTCGCCGCGAAGGAGAGGGAGGTCGCTGAGTTGGGGGCTAGGTTCGAGAAGGAGCGGGACGCGCTCTTTAATATGAGAGACTCTCGTGAAGAGGCTAAGGCTATTGTGTTATCTGGTCTTTTCTGAGTATCTTGGTCTTGTTTCTTGACTCATGGTTTATGAAGTTTTTTTTTTTATTATTATTATTTGGAAGACAATGAGAGACATGTTTTGACTACGTACAATGGTTCTACGTTTTTTTTTTATAACTAAGGATTAATCACGATATGCTTCAATCCATCTTTTCTTAATTGTTGTGGTATTCTTGCGTCCGTCTTCGAGCGAAACCAGCTTGTAGTACCCGTTCAGTGTAGACTTGGTGACCATGTAGGGTCCTGTGGGTCGCTCCCCTCTCTGCCGGGCGGTATTCATCATCCATTCCCCTACTTTGTAGTCTCTATTGATGGCTAGCGGGACTCAAGGGTAGCGGAGTTTCTGGTGTAACAATGATTTCCGGGGACGGCAGGTAGACCTGTCGTTGGTGTCCCCGTCTTCTATATCTAATTGGCTGAAATATTGAGTAGGGTGCGTGATCCACTCGTACCTTATGATAAGAGCTCCGTCAATCCTTTGCGGGGATGGAATCCTTGATTCCTCTTCGGAACCTGGTGAGACTCCCCCTTCCCCACGTAGGGATACCGTTGTTATCCGGAGATCCTCTGGTCCAGTTGAGGCGTCTGGTATAGTCCCATTGAGTAGGCTCTTTGTTGTTGAACCAAGGGTGACCGAGAATCATGTCGTACTCTAAATCTTGTGTGACGACATAGAGTTCGGCCTCCGTTCATACTCCGTTCACTTCTATCTGTAGAGTTATTTGTCCATGGGTTATCACCGTCCTTCCTTCGGGGTCCTCCAACGTTGCTAGTGAAAGGGCGACATCGTGTAGTGAGCCCCCTGAAGCTTCTAGTATTGTTGCAGACATGACATTGATTTTAGTTCCCGGGTCCAACAACGTGTTAGTGAATCCGATATCGCCTATATATGCGGTAGTGAGTATTCCCCAACCTTGTCTAGCTAACAGTCCCCAGTTGTATCTTACCGAAGACCCGTTTTGTGCTGGCAGGTGTGGGTCTTCCTTCTCTCCAAATGGTAGTCGCCTACCCGATACTACGTAGTTGAGCGCTGTAAACATATCTCGACGTTGAGGCTTCGAGAAACATAAGATTTCGCATAATTGGTGCATTAAACTCTCCACCCTTTGATTCACGGGTTCTTTGTGATCAGTGAGGGTTTGGATGCGCGGAGGTCCCTGGTGTAGTCCGTGAGAACATGCCTTATTCTCGATGGTGCGCTCTTCAAGAATACGTCTAAAAATGTAACACTGGACCGTGGCGTGGCTGATCCTCCTGTGATAATGGCAGTACCGAGGGTGTTCCATTTCTTCAGCAGTGGGAGCCCTTGATACTTCAATTCCACGAATTTGTATCGGACCCAGGAGTCTAGCAGTTGTTCCACCTCTATCATTGAGATGTCACTCAGCAGGTTGATTCCCCCTCGTTGTTGTTGTGAGCCTTCTCCTGGTGTCACGCCTCTCGTTATTGAGATCGAGTGTCGTGTCTTGCGTTCAGCGAGACACTCTCATGCCTTCCTCTTCCTGTCGTTGTCATCTAAATCCCTAGATGTAGGGGTTCTGCCAGCTTCAGTGAGTTTTCCACATTTCAGTAGTTGAGCTCTCTCCTTCAGGGTAGGCATTATAGTGGTCGACCGTGATGCTGCTTCCTGGAGTTCGGAGAGAGTCTGGAAATGAAGATCTCCCAAGAGAGCTCGGTAGATAGCAGTCATGGTACTGGTGCAGACTTCCACTAGTTGTGGCTCCGTTATGTCTGGAGCGCAGCAGCCGAGGGCTTTTCCCTTAAATCTCTTTACATAGTCGTCGGGGCATTCGCCGGCTTTTTGGCGCATTTTACTCAGATCAGAGAGAGTTACCTTCCCAAAAAGGTATTCCTTGAAGAAAACGTCCATCAATTTACTCCAGGTGCTTGTGGCTCTCGGTGGAAGGTGAGTGTACCATTGATGAGCCTCCCCAACGAGAGACTTCGGGAACTCGTTGAGCCTCAAGGTTTGACTGTATCCGTATTCCCTCAGAGATTCTAGGAAACGTGAGATGTGTTCCCGTGCATTACCGGTTCTATCATATCTTGGGAAGGAGGGAGCGGTGTGGCTTTGAGAAGGCTCCCGGATTGGTTGAGTGTAGGCTTTGTGGTGTGGAGTCGTATTTGACTCGCCTTTCATTCGTGCGATGATTATTTCTACTATTGGGGCATCAGGGGCGTCTGACAGTTTCTCTGCGAGGGACTTGAGGCAAGCTATAACCTCCATTAAGGCAGCCGTGGTATTCACTTGTTGGCTGGCGAGGATATCTTGTCGCCGGGCTATCTCTTCTATGGTAAGAGGCGTTGGTGAGTTTTCGCCTCCTCTGTCGTTGGTATCGATTAGGTGATTGTTATTGGAGTATGTCTTCCTTGTAAGGTTTGAGGTGTTGAGATGAGGATTAGGTTTCTTAGAACCTATCCCTAGTTCAGACCTTCTAAAGGTGACCTTCTGAAACCGAGAGATTGATCTCCCACTGTGGTCGCCAACTGTTTTTACCTGGAAAAACAATGCACCGTCTCTGGGTACTTTCGTAGTGCTCGAGATCAAAGTCGAACAAGACGAGCCTAAACCAAGTCAATGGCCGTTCACGTCTTGCTTCGGGCACAGAGAGGATAGAGGTTGATCTAGGGAAGGAAACAGCGAAGAAACTTGAGATCAGGTTGAGGATGTGTTTTGGGTGTAAGAGTTCAAGATCTCCGTCGTGAAGGTGACTGGAAATCTCCAAGGCTAGAAGTGTGTTGGATACTCAGGTCTGTTTGCTCTGAGGTTCTGGTGTTTTTCCGTATTCTAGTTGTTCTTGTGGTTCTGCCTTGGAAGATAGAGGAAGCCTCTATTTATAGTGTTGAACTCACCCTGATCTCTCGACAGAGAAGGTGGAAGTCGTGGAAGAGTGGGGGAGTGGAGGACATGAGTTGTTCTTGGTAACTGCTAAGATCGTGTAGATCATGTCCACTCAGCGCCACTTTCTCGTAATTGTCCATCATCTCTATCAGTTTCTTTCAACTGCCGTAGACCGCCAGACCAATACCCCTAAAGTTATCCCCCCGTGAGATGTTTTGATATCTCGAGTGATGCGCATATATTGCGTAGTTGTGTTGAATTTGAGTAGTGTCGTGTGACTATGATGTCATGACCAGCGTGAGTGTGGTGCTTTGGAGGCATGAGTAGTGGGTGTATAGGAGTGGCCTTGGTCGTTGGCCAAGGCCGATGACTCATGGTGCCATGGTTATGGCGCCTATAGTGTAGCACCTTGGCCTTGGGCCAAGGTTGAGTTTTCATGGTGCCAGGCATTTGTGGCGCCATATATAATCTGGGTATACCACGGCCTTGCTAAGGCCAAGGCCATTTTTTTTGTGGCGCCATGAACCATTTCCATAGCGCTGCAAATTTCCATGGCGCCAAGGCCAATCTTGTTGCAGCTGATGCATTCTGGCTACGCTACTTTGGTTATTGTGCGCGTGCTTGCGCTATAGCGTACTTGAAGTCATGGCGTGCTTATCCATGGTATGTTAGACCATTCTGGGTTTAGAGTGTGATCTGCTTAAGCCTGTTTAGGTTGTTGCATGCCTCTCAGGGAGCTCTGGACAGGCCTAGGGCTTCGGTATTTCTGAGGTTTTCATTGAGACTCGGATGTTGAGTCACATTTTGAGAGGAAATCCATAAGGATGCGTCTCTGTTAACTCTTCACCATGTACCATTGAGCAATCTAGTTCTGATATCGAGGAATTCGAGGCGATGTCGACATGAAGCAGATTAATGGGTTTATGTGCTGGTGAGGTTATCGGTATTGCACTATGATATCATCCTCTCCACCGGGAGTTATAAGAGAGAACTCATAAAGAGTACATTCAGCTCGTAGAATAGGTTGCATTCTGAGCTATAGAGATGTGCCTGAATAGGCGATTGCCTCTAGGTAAGGCGTAGTTAGAGGGGAGTTTTACGATTTTGTCCCTCTCCCATTTTTTCACCATCTACAATCGGTGAATATAAAGGAGTACTCTTGAGCAAGAGTCCAGTGAATTATAGCTGAGGGCGTATAACACGTCTAAGTACTAGCCCAGCCTAGAACTTCCAGCGGATCCAGTTAAACCCTATTCTGAGTAACGACGGTTCCCGAACCGGTTCGTGAAGAGTAACTTGGGATTTTCTCCTGAGTTCCAAAACATCAATTTTTACACGTACATGTACGTGAACCTCAGATTCGATGTATTTGGTCGTAATTCAGAAGGACGGTTTGCGAACCGGCCAAGGTGAATATTCTCTGGGATTTTCACACGGGTTAAACTCTGACTCCTTTATCTCTTAGTTGAACTTGGTTATCACGAAATATCTTCTGTGGTCCATCTAATGATTCTCAATGTGTCAATAAGATAAATATTATCTCTGGTCTGTTGGATATCAATCTTGAAGTGTTTGTGAGCTAACAAAACACTTGGCAGATAAATGATAAAGATTTCCAATTGAGATAAATCTAGGTTTTTTTGTGTGCAAGTTAAGTAATGGGTTCGTTTTACACGGGCACTTTCTAAACTTGTGGAACAAGTAACTAGTTGCTTTATTTCTAAGCAACCTATCTTATTGAGTGCTATAAATAGAGGTTTCTAGAAGGAAAACCACAAGCATTAAGCATATGTGAAGTTTCTCTGTGGAATTGATCATAAAATCTTTTCACTTCGGTGAATGCTTGTTGTGGTATAGTCATCCTCTATTAGGTAGCAGTTCCTCTGTGGGAATTACCTAACGACTATAAAGACTTCTCTTGAGAGTTGGGAAGCACAGGTAGGAGATTGAGACCTTAGTGGTTGAAATCAGAGTAACCTGTAACCTTGGTAACCTGATCACGTTCTTGTCTATTCTACGGTCCTTCTCTTCTGATATAAGGCCATTCATGAATTGATACGTTACACACAGGGTTGAAAGGAAGCAACGCACGGCTGCACTCGGTGTTGTAAGACCTAGTTAGCTCCAGTTGTATAAGTTTCTTAAGTGATTTTTTTTACAAGTGAGGTAGAGACAAGTTGGGCATAGTTTACTTCGTTTACTTGTCAGCCCCCGCTTGTAAGTAGATTTCTGTATGACCTGGAGCAATCCGAAGGAAGTCACTTTCTGTATGTCAAACTGGTAGAGGATAGTTCAAACATACAGTTGGTAATTAAGGCTGCAAAGACGGAATTATTAACACAAGCCTTTAACAACGGTTAAAGCAACTCATAGGCCTGTAAAAGACGTCTGCTAGGGGAATCAAGTGCGTGACGATCTTTGGGGGATCTAGAGACGTAAGGAGTGCGACAATAGTGCAAAGGAGGGGATACCGAGATACACCACCAACTTTTAGTTTTTCGTGAACCTAGTTGATTACTGTTGTTTGAACGATCTCACAAATCAATATTCAAACAACAACCTGAGTATAGTTCAGAGAACCGAACCCTAACAAGAACGTGATTCTTGTAGATCTCAATAGAGATGGATTCACTCAAAGGTTATTGTTGATACTAATTTTCCCATATCAGATGGCAGGCAGAGGAAAGGAGCCTATGAATTATGAAGAGACTAGTAGGAGGGAAAAAATTCGAATGATAATGGATAGGGAGGCAAATCTTGAAGGTGGTAGTTCTTCTAGGAAGGAAAATAATCCTGAGAAAGTGATTCGTCTCTTCGATCATCTTCTAAAAAGTGATGAAAGGAGAAGAGAACGGAGAATGAGGGAAGATGATTGTTCTCCGTATGATTGTCGCATGGTTGAGACAAGATCATTTCTTCGTCGTCATAGTGAGGAAATTTTGTTGATGATGGGAGAGGATCTTGCCGTCTCTGATTATGAAATATATGTGAAGGTTGAAGTAAAGGAAGAGTTCCATGATGCTGAACAGACTGCTGCCAACTTTGCTCCCGTTCTGCCAGTTGAAGATCATGTGGTAGCTGCTGCTAACTTTGCTCCGGATGTTCCTGTTAACGCTCCAGTGATCGATTTAGAATTGTTGGATGGTCTCGATGAGGACTGTGGTACTGTGGATGCCCGACTTCGTGGTAGAAGTGGGAATAGGGGAAACTGATGTTGTTGTTGTTTTTTTTTTTTTTTTGTTAAACTTAGTTCTACTTGGTTTCCTTCTTTGGTCGTTTCTTCTTTTTGCTGTGTTCTTCGATATTTCAAATATTACTTCGGTCCCCCCGAATCTCCATTTCTCCATATATTGTGGGGAATCTTAGTTGCTGGTGAATTGCTGAGACTTCTCCTCCCAACTCCTGAATCCATTTCTTCCTCAGTACTGCATGATATAGTGATGTTGTTTTGATAACGCAAAATTTTGTGAAGGTTGTCACTGGACCTATGTCCACTTGCAATATGATTTCACCCTTAGGTGGTATGATTGTTCCACACGAATCCTGGATGATCGTTGTTGGGTAGTCTAACTGTTCGTCACGAAGTCCCATCTGTAGGAACCGTTTGTAGAATAGAATATTATAGGTGATTCCTTCGTTGACTAACACCTTCTCGGTATTTATCCCGTGGATACGCAGGGTGACTACCAAGGCCCCGTTGTTCACCCGTACCTGCTGGCTTTCCCTTGCATCCTCGCTTCTTGGTTTGGATAGGTATACTTCGCTTTTGTTGTTTTCTTGTGAGCCGCCGTCGTTTTGATGCTGTTCTTCGGGCTTCAGAGTAGGTGAGGTGTATTGGTTGAATTCTCCTCGACCTAGGTATCTTTCTATTGTATTCCGAAGGTGCTTGCAATTATTGGTGGTGTGCCCTCGCGTTTGGTGATATTCACAGTAATCTTTGTGGTTGCTCGTTTCTTTTCTCCGTTTTCCTCTGGTGGTTGGGTAAGTGAAATCTTTCCTGCCCCCTTCTCTTCTCAGTATCTCCTACGGTTGTAGTATTAGATCCGAATATAGTATCTCTTGATATTTTTCCTCACTTCTGATGTCTGTTGGGGTCGTTATCCGCCTGAGTCTTTTCTCTAATTGATGGCTTTCCGCCACGCGCTTTTTTGTCCTGGCCTGACGTTCTCCGCGATCCCCTTCGTTGTCCTTCCTCTGGATTATCCGCAGTTCTCCTTCCTGAGTGCGTGTGTTGGTTCTTAACTCCATTGTCAGTTGAGTGGCTTGTTTCAGATCGTACTTGTAACATCATGTTTCCAGATCCTCGTTCCGTCGTTCTTCTTTTTGACCCTCCTTCGCGCTACTTCGTGCGCTATCTTCATTATCTTCGTTTGTCTCCCCGCCTTCGTAGTTTAATATGCTCAGGATGCTTTCTTGGTTCTGTTGCTTCAATGCCAGAGTTGACAATTGACTTATGATTTTTTCATTGGTGTCGATCATGCTTATTTCTCCGTCTTTGCTTATCTGCTTCGGCCGCTCTTGGGTTACTTCGTTTGTCGCATGTAGATGAGCATATTCCGGCTTTCTTTGATTTTTCGCTACCTCGCTCACGCCTTTTATCATCCTCAGTGTTGATTCCTTTTAGATGTAGTATGTCGCCTCTTCGGTGTTGCGGTTGTTTGACTATTTTCGTGCTCCGTGAGAATCCTGTCTAGTCTCCAAAGTGTCGGCTCGTCGATCCTCTAACTTTTGCCCTGCTTTATCGTCTTTTGGAGCTTACGACGTTCTTCCCCACCTGGAACATATAAAAGAGAAAATTGTCCTGTACCTCTGTTCGCGCTTGTCGTTAGAGATACGTTTTTTGCGCCCTAAGAGCTAGTTAGATGTATCTTGGGGCCCAGTGTTGCTGGCTTTGCCTATGTGGGCGTTCCCCAAGTGCATATTTGGTCGTATGTCGTATGACCGCTGAATCCGCACGGGGTGGGATTTATGCAACGGAGATTTGGTTTGGCCAAGATTTTTGCTTGTTTCAAGCTTTGCTCTCTTAAGCGTTCTTCGTAGGGGTGGGACTTGGGTTGGTTGGGCAGGTTGGAGGGTTTGGCCGAGCCATGCCGGTACTAAAATTTCTTTGCCCAGGTTGCCCATGGAACCCGTGGAGGTGTGCCCACAACCCGCCCAACTTGTATCTTGGGTTCCTCGGGTTGGCCCATGATGCGTGTTTGAAATCAATATTTTATGACAAATCTAGGTAACAATAAGATTTACTTACTTCATTCATACTAAAATTTCAAAAAATTTGAGATTCTTATTAATGCAATAATATAATATAAATTTTCTTTCTTAGATTAAAAAATAATATACAAAATTATACTAAAAATAATAATAATACCACTGATAAAAATAATTATATAAATTATTTTATAGTTCCATGGGTTCTTCGGGTTGCTTGGGTTAGAGATATGTGAACCCGTGCTTGCCCAAGTAAGTTCGGGTTGGTAAAATATATGCCCATAGTTGCCCAAAATTTTGAAATACCTAACCCAACCCGCCCAATATTCGGGTTGGACACGGGTTGGGTGGGTTGACCCAACCCAAGTCCCACCCCTAGTTCTTCGGGTATAACCGCTAAGAAGATTCTGGTGTTCTTCAAGGGTAGGTAGCGCTTTAGCTTCCTACTTCTCAGGTCTGAGTTTTTTGTGCCGTGACTTTTATTTCATTTTTCTACAGAATAAAAATGAAATAGAATAAAATGAATAAAATGCCTAAAAATGCGTAAATAGGCAAAAGACCGGAAGATAACGTAGATGAATAAAATGCTGGTGATGGAACACTAGAGTGGTCATAAAAGACCTTAAGTGGTGGAAATTCGTTTTAGCCTACGAACTATTGAGATAGTTATCCGTTTATTTATACCCAATCTTCCAATATAAATTCTTGGGTTTCACTTATCAAGAAACGTAGATGTAACTGGGAAGTCTTTGTAAAAAAGAAAGAAAATATAGAGTGAGGACAAGCAAAATCAAAACAAGTGCTGAAAACCACGTTGCTGAAATTTCCCAAGGACACTGGTTCCTGTTTCTAGCGCCAAACTGTTGATACTAATTTTCCCATATCATACTTACATAAGGTTTTTAAGGTTAATGACGATTAATACTAAGTATTAACGAGGATCCTCGCTCATCCTCGTATCGAATGAATGGAACAACGATCTTATGAGCTCATTAGAAACTCCAAGACAGAATATAATGCTAAAAACGAACTGAGCAAGTTGGATCCACAACAAAGTGTTTCATTTCCTTATAATCAAATCATATCTATAAAACATATTCATAACATCACAATAAAGTTCTTTCAGATTCTATCTAGCTCGATTCAATACAGTATGGGGTTTGCACTAAGTATTCTGATCTCCTGATCCCAGAAGATTTCTTAGCTATAGTATCTCCCCTTGTAATTTCGTCGACCCCTCCCTCAATGGTGAAAAGGAGTATTTATAGCGAGTGTAGGGGGTAACTTCTCTTTGCTGCCCTACGTCTCTTCAGTTGCTTGATGGTCTTTGCTGACAGCTGGTTTCTGCACACCGCTCACGTCCTCCAATCCTGTGTTGACACCTCTTAGTTGGTGTATATCTTGGTTATGCGGATCCCTTGATGTCCTAATTCTTATCCGTTAAGTTGCTTAATACCGTTGTCTAATCCAGCCGTGTATTGACACGTGCCCCTAGCCTTCTGTACACCTATAAAGTGTTGATGTGACTGCTTGGAACGTGCTTTGAGTCGGTGGTGTCTTCCTTCGTTCTTTTGGCTACTGTGGTTGCGTACTTCGGGGTGATTTCATACTTCGTTTCGCCTTATACCTTGGGCCTTCTTGCCTCTGGTCGAGGTTTGTAGGACCAACGATATTTATGTATTAACAGTTTGCCCCTTTCTTGAGGTTTATTTTAAATAATCCTTCAAGAAAACCTGTTTCCTGGTTTCTTCTACCCTTCTTTCGATTGGGAGTGTATGCCTTCTTCGTATTTCAATCCTCGCTCTTCTAGGTGTCGTAGTGTTATGAGTTATATGTTCGTCGTCTTCTTCTTGTCGTTTGTTCTGGCAAGTTCGTTTTACTCTGCTTTGGCTGGCGAACATACCTGTCTTCTTTGTGTCGGTAGGTGTGTTTACCGTCTTCGTACCGGTAGGTGTGTCTACCGTTTTCGTATCAGTATGTGTGTCTACCGTCTTCTTATCAGTAGGTGTGTCTACTGTCTTCATATCAGTAGGTGTGTCTACTGTCTTCGCATTGGTAGGGTAACATTATTGATCATGAGATCTTCTCCTTAGTGTCTACTTTTTCAGGCATTTCAACAGGGATGATTTAGGACATTAACCCGGGAAAAATATTTTCCCGCTAGAGGCGACATTTGAGTTATCTCTATCATCGGGATTCTTACGTTTCGCCTCATACATATTAATGAGGATCCTAGAGACGACCTATGATCAGTAGGTATGCTCCTGTCATGGCAATTATTCTGTTGCGCTTGGGCTGCTGGCAATTGTTCTGTTGCGCTTACATCGTTGTTGCTTTTCAAAATAGTTTCTCCAATCCTGCTTTTATTCATTCTCTGGTTTCGTATCATCCTTCATCGGGAAGCGTAAGGCTTCTGAGTTTCCATTGCCGAAGTTAATCATCTTTCCTTGCTGAGAGGATCTTCGTCGCCTTTGTGTCTTCTTGGTTGCTAAGTGGTGGCTGTTTCTTTCTTTTATACTGCTCGAGTTCTTGCTCCTTCGGTATTGTCATTATAATGGTTTTTTCTTGTGTGGACCAAGTTTGTCTCTGGGGTCCTTTAGTGGTGGTGTTGTAGTGTTTGCCCCTCCTTGCTTTTTAGGGACGATCTGCTAGAGTTATCGGGAGGCAAGGATCCTCCCTGCAGAGTAGAATCTTGTGCTTTTGTAGGCGTCGCCATCTGTATGCTCGTTGTGGTAAGTTAGTGCAATCCTTCGGGTATCTTATGCTGGCTACGTAGGCTTCCTCGTAGTTGATTTGTGCTTGTTTTCGGAGTATATCCTCGGCCATGCCCGCTGTACTGGTAGATTTGTTGGCCCTTGTCTGGTTGTGGTTGCCGAGGTATCGTTTCCACTTCTTATCCTTGTCGTGATCTTCTTTTCTCGACTGTGTTCTGATTTCTTATGGTTGCATCATGGTTTAATCATTGGTGGTGCCGTGCTATCTGAGCTGTATCTTTGTCTTTAATAATGTTTTATCCCTTGACATTTTTTGCGTCTTCGTTGGTTCTTCATCCCTTAGTTGGAGCTGCGTAATCGTTGTTTTGTCGTTCCTTGGTTGTAACTGCGTCTTCGTTGGTGATTCATCCCTTGGTTGTTATTCCGTCTTCGTCGGTGCTTCCTCCCTTGGTTGTTGCTGTGTCTTCGTTGTTTCTTCGTTCCCTTGTTTTCTTTTTTCACAATTGTGACTGGGTGTTGTGACTTTGCTTGATAAAGATTATATAAGTTAATTGGTCGGTAAATCATTAACTGCTGATTATGTGGTATGTGGTGGTGTAGATGGTGAAAAATGGAAGAGGGACAAAAATGTAAAACAACTCTCTGATTACGCCTTACCTAAAGGCAATCGCCTACTCAGGCACATCCCTATAGCTCAGAATGCAACCTATTCTACGAGCTGAATGTACTCTCTGTGAGTTCTCTCTTATAACTCCCGGCGGAGAGGATGATATCATGGTGCAGTACCGATAACCTCACCAGCACATAAACCCATCAATCTACTTCATGTCGATATCGCCTCGAATTCCTCGATATCAGAACTAGATTGCTCAATGGTACATGGTGGAGAGTTAACAGAGACGCAACCTCACGGATTTCCTCTCAAAATATGACTCAACATCCGAGTCTCAATGAAAACTTCAGAAGTACCGCAGCTCTAGGCCTGCCCAGAGCTCTCTGAGAGGCATACAACAGCCTAAACGCGCTTAAGAAGATCACACTCTAACACAGAATGGTCTAATATACCATGGATAAGCACGCCATGACCTAAAGCACGCTGTAGCACAAGCGCATGCATACGCCATAGCGCAAGCGCATACATACGCCATAACGCATGAGCACAAGTACGCCATAGCCAAAGTAGCATAGCCTGAATACTCCACGAAGGGATTGGCCTTGGCCAAGCGCTAAAGCTGTAGGCCCAAGACATGGCGCCACAACAAGTTGTCCTTGGCCAATGGCCAAGGCCATGGTTTCCCGGACCATGGCGCCATGATGCATGGCGCCACGAAACTCAACCTTGGCCCAAGGCCAAGGTGCTACGCTATGACGCCATATCCATGGCGCCATGTGTTCCTGGCCTTGGCCAAACGGCCAAAACCACTCCTACACACCCACTATGCGTGTCTCAAAAGCGCCACACTCACGTTTGCCACAGAGTCATAGCTACGCAACGCTGCTCAAACTCAACACAACCATGCAATATCTGCACATCACTCGATATCAAAACATCACACGGGGGGATAACTTTAGGGGTATTGGTCCGGCGGTCTACGACAGTTAGAAAGAAACTGATAGAGGTGATGGACAGTTACGAGAAAGTGGTGCTGAATGGACACGTTCTACACAACTCAAGCAGTTACGGAACTTAACTCACGTCCTCCACTCTTCCACGATTTCCACCTTCTCTGTCGAGAGATCAGGGTGAGTTCAATACTATAAATAGAGGTTTCCTCTATCTTCCAAGGCAGAACACAAGAACGACTAGAACATCCTTTCTAGAGCATTCAGAAACATTCTCAGAGCAAAACACCTGAGCAATACAGAAATACTTCTAGCCTTGGAGATTTCCAGTCAACCTCACGACGGAGATCCTGAACTCTTACACCCAAAACACACTCTTAACCTGATCTCAAGTTTCTTCGCTGTTTCCCTCCCTAGATCAACCTCTATCCTCTCTTTAACCGAAGAAAGACGTGAACGACCATTGACTTGGTTTAGGCTCGTCTTGTTCGACTTTGATCTCGAGCACTACGAATGTACCCAGAGACGGTGCATTGTCTTTCCTGGTAAAAACAGTTGGCGACCACAGTGGGAGATTAATCTCTCGGTCCTAGAAGATTTTCCTCGGAGAGACGGCTACTCTAGGGAGGATGGCGCAAGAAACTCATTTCGATATTCCAATCCACATCGAGAGCTTCACGGCTTACGACAAATCAACAAAAGAGGAATCTACCCCTCTCATCGAAAAGCTATGCGAACACCTTCATTTCTCAAAGGGACAACGTGTGGACACTGTTTTTACCTGGAAAAACAATGCACCGTCTCTGGGTACTTTCGTAGTGTTTGAGATCAAAGTCGAACAAGAAGAGCCTAAACCAAGTCAATGGTCGTTCACGTCTTGCTTCGGTCACAGAGAGGATAGAGGTTGATCTAGGGAGGGAAACAGCGAAGAAACTTGAGATCAGGTTGAGGATGTGTTTTGGGTGTAAGAGTTCAAGATTTCCGTCGTGAAGGTGAATGGAAATCTCCAAGGCTCGAAGTGTGTTGGTTGCTCAGGCGTGTTTTTCTCTGAGGCTCTGGTTCATTCAGGTGTTCTGAATATCTGGTTGTTTCTGGATGATCCTCTTGCCTTGGAAGATAGAGGAGGCCTCTATTTATAGTTTTGAACTCACCCTGATCTCTCGACAGAGAAGGCGGAAGTCGTGGAAGAGTGGAGGAGTGGAGGACATGGGTTGGTTTCCGTAACTGCCTGAGTTGTGTAGAACATGTCCACTCGCGCCATCTTCTCGTAACTGTCCACTATCTCTATCAGTTTCCTTCAACTGCCGTAGACCGTCAGATCAATCACCTTTTCTACATTACGATGAGTTTCTTCTGCCTGGCAACTCCTTGCATCCATTTGGTCTCCTTTAATTTGCAGTTCCCCATGAGGCCCTGGAAATCATAAAAATTGATGGCATGTCGAAGCTGTTCCTTTTAGCCGATGTACCCATAACCTGCCCAAGATTGCATTGTAGGGGGAGGGAGCTTCAACCACACTGAACCTTGTGTTATCTCGAATTGGTCCCGCCCTGACTTCCAACATTATTTCTCCTTTTGGTTTGGACACCGCTCCATTGAACCCGTAAATGGTAAAACGTGAAGGGGTGAGTTGTTCATCAGTGAGCTCCATTCGCCTAAAGGTGTCATAGAAGAGTACGTTCAACGAACTTCCTCAATCCATTAAGATCTTAGTGACGTTCCATCCTGAGATCGGTAGAGTGAGTACTAAGGCATCATTATGGGTCTCAAGCTCTTGATTTACATCCTCAGAAGAAAAAGTAAGGGGAACAAACATCCATTCTTCCCAGTCTTCTGTAATAACTCCATCAATTTTAAACATCTCGTGATCTTCAATTCTTTTTCTTAATCTTCGTCCCACATCTCCTGAGAGGGATGGATCGTAATGCTCTGAATGAGTTATCATGTAGATAATTTGATTGTCAGGCAATTTTACATTTTTATCTTTTTGTGGAAGAACCACTTCATTGGGGTTTAAGACGTATTTATTCAAATTTCCTGCAGTGATCATTTTTTGGATTTGGTCCTTAAGGTTCTTGCATCTCTCTGTTGTGTGACCTCTGAAGTCATGGCACTCACACCTTTCAGGGTGGTTTGTCGTTTTCTCATGTTGCCTGCCTCGTGTGTGCGGCCATTCAAAATCTTGACGATTTTTGATAGCTGCCAGGATTTGGACAATTCCTGTATTCAACTTGGTGTACACAATATCATTGAATGATACTCTTTTCTTGAAGTTATTGAGACGGCTATCATTTCGCTTATAATCTTCGTTCCTAGCTTTCTTATCCGGACAGGGAGACTTTGCTGGTTTATAATTTCTCTTAGGTGTTGATGGTTCAGGCTCAACTGAGTTAGTACGATGTGCGATCTTAGAAGAAGGCTGAGCTCTAGGATTATCTTTCTGAATTTCTTGGAGCCTAACATGCTTGTCAATCAAGACCATGAGATCTCCTTCAGTCTTAGGCTTTTGGTTGTGGATATCTACGAAAAGGTTACTCATGCGGTCCAATGCCCATTTAAAACAAGGGTTAATGCTAATTTCAGGATTCACACTTCCAATTTCTTGTCCAATTTTGATCCATCTATCTCTCAACTCTTGATAAGTCTCTCTTGGTCCAATGGCAAGGGCAAAGAGTCGATCTAAGCCTGCCTTAGTCCATTTATTGTACAAGTATTTGGTGATGAACGCATTTGCTAATTCCTCAAAAGAATTAATCGAGTGAGAAGGAAGATCATCGTACCATGCCAAGGCAGGGCCTTTTAAACTTGACGGAAAAAATCTGCACATTACTTTGTCGTCCCATTCCCATTGCGCCATTGCTCTTCTATAATACCTTAGGTGGATAGTGGGATCGTCCTGTCCTTCAAAACAAAGAAAAGTGGGAGGCTTGCATTTATCTGGCAGTTTACAGAAGCTAATTCTTGGAACCAAAGGTGTGGAATGACAATCTTTCATGGCTTCCTCCAAATGTCCACCACCTTGCTTGGATTTGAGCATTTTGATTTCTTGGCGCATTTGCACCATATCTTCATGCTGTTTGTGCCTCCTAGTAGTGTGATCACGATTGGGAACAATATCTTCATAGTCCTCTCCCCCATCCGCATAAGGGTTATATTGTGTTTCTCTCTCCTTGGCGTGTAAGGCCTTGGTCTTTGAGACATATCTTGGATGTACGCAACGAAGCGGCTGAGGCTGATCTGGCTCCAAGTAAGGAATTACTTGGCTATCGAGTGACTCTACTGCTCTCACTACTGAATTGTTTTCAGCTGCTCCTTCTTCAGCTTTTTGGAGTCTTTTCTCTAGTCTTCCTCGATTGTCCCTAAGTACCTGATTTTCTTCTGCTAGAAGGGAGAGTGCGTCAGTGAAAGTGGATTTAAATTTTCTCATTTCCTCTAACTGAAACTCATGGAGCTCTCTCACTAGGTGATTACTTTCTTCTGATAGGTTTGGAGGGATGCGGTTATTGACCCTCAGGCTGCCATCTTTTTCTTCGACTATGATCTGATTTGTTGGCCCTATATCTCCTTGTCTTTTATTAGAGAAGACCTCTTGTAGCGCCTCTGGCCCTCTTGGTAGTGCGCTCGTCTCACCCAAAAACATCCTTGGTTGTAATTGGCTTACCTTTGCAGGCCTTGTCAGAGGAATTCCATAAGGCTGATTGGGAACCACAAACGATGAATCTCCCATCTTTTCATGTTGAGAGGCTTTCAATGCGGCTTCTAGATCTGCGGCTTCTTCTGCTTCCCAGAAGGCTGTACTGGCTGCTAGCTCTTTTACTGCGGCAATTTTCTCAGCTGAGGCTTTAGAGCTGTACTGAGATTTATCAAACCTGACTTTCACCATCTGGGCCTTTTCCATTGCGACTCTTTGGACTGCGGCTTTCTGTGATGCGGCTTTTTCTTCGGTTGCTTTTAGTGCGGCCGCCAACCATGAGGCCTGATGATCACCGAGCAATTTTTTCTGAATAGACTTTTGTGCTGCAGCTTTTTCTTCTATAACTCTTTCTGCTACAGCTTTTTCTGCTGCGACTTTATTTGCTACGGCTTTACCAACTGCGGCTTTATCAACTGCGGCTTTATCTGTTACGGCTTTATCTGCTGCTGCACTGGTGGCCGCTGTTATTAAATTATACGCCGTAGTCCCTGGAGTGATGCTGCTGTGCTCAATTGCGTCTGCATCCCTCATATCAATCTGTTCCCTTGTTGTACTCCTGGTTCTGACCTTGGAGTTCTGATTGTCCTTTGAGTTTCCCATTCCCTAAATTTAGTAGTAACTTGCCGGCTCTAGGTTCTCATGGCAATTACTTTCAACTAATAGTGACGACTACTAGTAGAGAGACGATCAACATGAAACTAAGACCAAACCTTACATAGTAGTGATGGTGATCCTATTCCCTTGATACCTTTAACAACTTTCTTCTTTCCTAGTAAATCACAAGGTAGCCCAGGAAGGATAAATCCTTTATCAGAGACCGAGGTCCCTGTTTCTAGCGCCAAACTGTTTGTGCATAAACCTATCCTAGTCCTATTTCACAAACATACAAGATAAAATATGGTATTGAGTCCTTGGATCTACTTTATACAAAAGAGTAACATCCAATATGACATATAAGTAACTAAGAACAATCAACTATTTCTTTAAAGGTTATAACTGATCATCCCCATGAAGGTGGTAATCATAATACAATATATAAGTTTTAATCTTAAATGACTTTAAGTAAGATTACAAGGTAATGTTGACAATAATTCTCTCTGAGCTCACTACTTAGTTCTTCTCTATCTAATTCTCGTACTCAAAGGTCCATCCCCAGCTCATTCCACTGAGCTGAGTATTTATAGGAGTCCTAAGGCGGTTCCCAGATATTTGCGTTCACACCTGGTGGGGTCCTCACACCTCCCTTATCAGTGCGGCCTTCTTCTCTTAGGCTGCGGCCTCTCGCTTACTTACAACTGAAGTATTCTTCTATGTGCGGATCACTCCCGTTTTCATTGCCGAGAACTTGACACGCATCCCTTGACTCCTGACTTGCTCTGACCGCGCATTTAATGAAAGTGGTTGGTTGTTTCCCACGTCTCACAGTTGTCTCTTGAGGTCTTGTTCCATCAGTTCTGTCGTGGTTGGTTCTCAGCCCTTCATCTGGATTCTCTTCATAGATGGATAAGGCTTCAATAGATCTCAGCCTTCCATCAGATCCTTACTCGAGATGAGTAGTGGGAACTTTAGATCTCACTCAGTGCTTCGCTCTCACCTGGCTTATCCTACTTCCACTTCTCAGATGCTTACACGTGGGCGGTGGGTACTTTGTACCAACATTGGGTGATGAGAAGAAGATCAAATATGGAAACATAAATGGATTCCTGAACTCCCAGGTCCATTATCTCCTAAAACAGATGTTGTTAGTCCAGAAATTACACTCGCATGTTGATCAATTTTTTTAAACAATATAACGAGGGTTTGAGATGCCACTTATAAACACCTTATTTGAACAACCGGTTGCAGAGCTCATTTTTAGTGCTTATATTCACTTAGATCACGAAGATATGTTAATATGTTCTCTGAAGAAAAGTGGCAGATTTATAGTAAAGTCTGCATACAAAAAAAGTTTACGAGCAGGTGAAACATAACCATATACCTTTGGATGATAAAATGCAAAAGAATTTAAAACTTTGGAAGTTACCAATTCTACCAAG
>JAJJMA010057985.1:6048-17013 GCA_023529015.1 Papaver nudicaule
CAAAACTTCGAGAGTTCGAAGAAGTTTCCATACGCTTCCAACCACTTTTTGAGACTTGAATATACATATATGTAACTCTAACTGAATCAGCCCAAAATATAAGACCACCACTGCAACAACAAGAAAAAAGTTTTAGTAACCTCAGAACATGTTGAATATACACGAATGTGTATTATGTGTCAGTATCTAAGGCCACCTCATGGAGATGACTAAACAAGAAAAGGATAAAAGAAGCAGCTGTGACCAGTGAATATGTTCAGGATGGTAGTGTGGCTACTTCAGGATGCCCCTGTTATAAACAAAAGAGAGAGGACTAGTTGGACTGTAGGTATGATCACTCACTGGTAAGAAAGGCAATTCATTCCCAGAATAGAAGCAACATCAAGATCGGATGCTTGAAGCACAATTCCTTTTTCGATAACACGACATGCTTCATTCACTACAGGAAACACAATCATCTCCACCATCTCTTGATCACTCAAAGATACAGGCTGCAATCATGTTTCAATGAAACAATCAACAGCAATGAAGAGAAGAAAAGTTGGGTCAAGGTAACAATCACAACATAGTACAGTCAATAGTGTCATCAAATTTGGATCTTGTTTGTCATATTATAAAAAAGAGTTGCTGCAAACTCTTAACTGTACCACCACCATCTGTACACTTAACCGTTAAAAATAAATGAATAACTATCTTATGTACATGTTGCAGATAAGAATCATAGTATGTAATAACTATCGTGTATTACAACAGACAGTTTCAAACTTATGAAGCATATTCAAGTATCCAGAACCTAACATCCGGTTTCAAACTTATGAAGCATATTTAAGAATCCACACCTAATAGGAGAAAGAAAAAATATCCAATCACTTGTAACGAATCTGTATTATAACAAATACCCAGAAATTAACATACCTTATCCAGGACATGAAAAAGTGTACGCATATAGAAAAAAAGACAGTACGATTATTTCAAAATAAAATTTAACAGTTCTCAAATTAAGATCCGTCGAAACTATAAAAATGAAAGATAAAATTTCGCAAAAATGCATCCTATTGAACTGCTTTAGAATCTAGATCAAGAAAAAATCTTGAGAGATAACAAGAACTAATGTAAGCTTCATATGGTATAAAGACCATTACATATCCAGAACAACCTTTATCTGTCATCTTTCTTCTGGTTCTTCTTGACCCACATAAGTACCCGAATCAAGTGAAACTATGCTCCTCACACTAACTGTCGTATAATATGAGCACATTGGAGAACCATGAACCTTTGGAATTATGGAACTCCCACGCTCTGGGTCATAAACAAACAGATTAAAATCATTCATATTCTCAAAAAGAATCTCACCGCTCTTGAAAGCAAATATTGGATTCAAAATATGGCATCCATCAGTAGCGGTCTGTTGGTTAATGCTGAAAAGTTTCGTCCACGAATCAATCACCCCGTAATCCTTCAGCACCCATACATCACTACGAGCCATAGGATATTGAGCAACTAAGCAAAGGCATCTCCCCAACAAACCCAGTGATACATTGGACGCATCTAAGTTCTGTGGTTTCAACACTTCTTGGACTTCCTCATCCCTGATATCAAAAGAAAAAATAGATTCAGGTCCCTGTAACTCATTCACATGAGTTGCTATCCAATGGAGAGCTCCATTAACAAACACACCAGGTTGTCTTCCAACAAAAAACCCATAAGGCATGTGTTGAACCCACCTCCATGAATTTGATCTTAGAGTATAGATACTAATTTCAGAACCATGAGGACCATGGTCCATGATTTTGACCACCTTGTAATCCTCGGTGTTGCAATCGTAAACAAATCCATATGTAATTGAATGGAGGTTTGGTTTCTCAGATGATGAAGGGCATGTGTACTCTACTGTCTCCGTTGGCAGTTTCTTGTATTCCCTAGTCGATGGGTTCCAGAGCCCGTTGAAAAGGGAATCACCAAAACCAATCTCTAAGAAAAGCAAGCCATCACAAGAAGCCTCAACAACAGCATAACAAAAATGATTTAGAGATTTAAAGGGAAAGTCAAGTTCTACAACATCGTCATCAGAAAATGTAAACGAAGACTTTTTCCCATAATCCATAGAGTACATATGTTTAGCATCTGATCTAATTATGAAACTGACATCTTCATTTTCAGTGGCACGACTAAGGTGCATTTTAACAAACTGAGGGGTTCTGACCAACTTATCCCATGGTTTGCAAACACAGCGAGATCTTAAGATGGACTTCACTTCTAACCTTGAAAGGATGTTGATGATGATGTCTTCTGGTAAGCTTGACATTGCTGCTACAACTTTTCTAGTATAAGAAACAGAAAGTACTGTAGGGTTTGGTATGAAAAAAGATAGGAACTGGTAAGAAATGTAGAGAATATAAGGTTTCCACTCCTTGAATCCCGGGAATGATCTAGACAAAAATCATAAATGCACAGACTGGCAAATAACTGATGTATATCTTTTCCTCATAAGTTGTATGGGTGTCACCTTGAGACGGCTTTTGTATATGGATATTGTGCTGCATATCATAACCTAGACGCCGCAAATCTGTTCTCCATGCAACAACTAAATTGATTGGTCTAGTCCTTCCGGCTTGACCTTTCTAGGCTTTCTTAGGTCCACTAGTGATTATGTGACTTCAAGCGGAACTTTCGGCTTCATGTCCGGAATTAATCTTAGATTCTTTTAATTCGTAACGAACTACTAACGAAGTTAACGGCAGTATCTAACTAAAAACAGGAACATGTAAACTCAAACAAACCACACAACCGAACACAAATAAAACTGATTGTCTGTACAAATGAATTTGACACACGTAGACAGAAACTACCTCGAAATCAAAATATGACACTATACATGTTAAGAAAAGTATCAATTAATCCCCAATTAATCCCATCCCATATTCAATTCAAGGGATAACCAATAGGTGTCTTTTGCCTAGTAAGGTATATATGCAGAATTTATGCACGACACAAGGCATATACTATAAAAATACAGAATCATATATCATTAAATGCAGATTGCAGAATCATAAATTTACCTCAAACAACTGCAGTTTTTAGAAACGCCTTTAGTGTTTTTCTTCTTTTGCTCTTTAGATTCCTCTTTTAGTTCTACATCCATACAATTACCCAAGTTTAGTGAAACAAAGACATAAGGTACTGTATTCCACCCTACTCAGCAAGCTTCCAATATACCATTTTCAGCTTTTGGGTCATCCTTCTAATTTCAATTCAAATGAATCAAACCTTTACGGAACAAATGCATTAGGCGCCCCGAGGAAATCGAATAACATGTTTGTTGGTCCAAGATTCCCTTACTTCATAATCCCTCATCACCACACATCTCTAACCTCGTGAAATCAGGCAATTATGCGCAAGCAACCCTCTAAGACCCCATAACTTATAGGGACAACCAAATGTTCTGGTTCCAGCATTACTTTGAACATCTTATATTCAGTACTGTAAAATTGAGTAGGATGTCGTTAGATAATTTCCAACCTCATGCAGTCCAATGTAGAGCCCTATTAACGAGCATACTAATCAAATACTGTGATAAGAGAAATGCTGAATCGATCTATTAAATTGGATTGTACTTTATCTACGTTAACTCCAGAGCCATTCGCAATAATGGCCCACAATTCTAACTAACCTGTAATCATCGATATCATACCAATTGGTTCCAAATGCAAATGATACACAGAAACCGAAACGAGCTCACCTCTGGGAAGATTAAATTATCATAAACGCCTCAGTTCAATAACTTTAAGCAAAGTGCAGTTTTATTGGAATTAAGGGTTTTGAAATAGGTTGCACCAGTTGTTGCATACATACCTGAATCTTAAGATAAACTTTACTCTGAACCATGGAATTACGTCGTCGTTGATGATCATCTCCTCCGGGAAGTTGGCTGTTACTCTTGCTAATGAGAGAGGAGCATGGTTTTGTACGACGATGGAGAGGAATTGGTATTGAATCTGTGTTAGGGTTTCACCAGCTGATTCACATTTCAAGGGTTTCAAACTCTTGAGTTTTATCATCAGTTCATCAATGAGTGCAAGCAAGAGACACACAGAAAATTTTGTACTCCCACACGCACTATAGTTTCTTACTCCTACTTACACTTCACTGCACCTCAATTTTAGAAGGAAAAAAATGCTAAAATATTCCAAAATGTTATGTAGGTATGCATGACATATGGGTGGCCCCGATCTAATCTTTATATTCCCTCCGTTTCAATGTAGTTGTCAAAATTGGATTTTGATATAGTTACTAGTTAAAATTGATATTTTTCCACAAATTTTGAACATCATCATAGTGATTTATTTTCTATGTTACGTTTCCAAACTAAGGGCAATTCCTATGGATGGGATAAAAAATTTTCTTTTACCCTGCCAGGTGGATGGGCAAACTGCATTTGCCTATGGTAAAAGCTATATAGCGGGCTAAAAAGAGCCGAGCGGCACACGCTAGGCCGCTCGGCACAAATTGTGCCGCCAAATAATAAAAAATTAATAAATTAAAAAAAATTAAAAAAATTGAAAAAAAATATGGTTGACTTGCTACGCTCCCCATCAAATATGGTGGACTAGGGGTGTATACCATGGAGGACACTATGCAGTATTGCTATTTAGCGTCATGCTTTCAGACTAGACCTCAGCAGGAGAAAATTTTTAGGCATTCTGGAGTGTTTGGTTTGAGTCCCAGTTTTGAGCGTGCCCTTGTCTCCTACAAGCAGGTATGTGGTATTGCGAATTCTTCATTGTGCATTGATGATATTGCCCCCCATTCTATGAGCTCTTTGGCAATCAAATATTTTGATGCACTGAAAAATGATTTGCCTAATCGGTTTGTTATGACTGAGCGATATTCAGCCCTGTGGCAGAGTAACAGGATTAAGCACGCTCAAGACTATTTGTTGGTCATTCCGATTGAAGGGCTCAATCAAAAACTTGGGTCTCAACAATTCAGAGCTATCTTGCGTTACAGACTTGGGATTCCTCTTTTTGAGGAAGGAGACAGTTGCACCAGTTGTGGTAGGGAGATGGATATTTTTAGGGACCATGCCTTGCATTACTCGAGTGGTATTGGTCTCAAGTATAGACATGACCTGGTTCGTGATACCTTTGCTGATATTTGTTATCGTGCAGGTGTACCAGCTAGGAAAGAGGTTGATTTGGGGTTCCTCTCAGATACCGGTTTAGCTTTGAGACCTGCGGATGTCTTGGTGTATAACTGGGATAATGGACATGATGTGTGTATGGATATCACAGTTGTTCCCTTTTACAGGCGCTGGGGTGCGTGCTTTTGTCCCGGGCAAGGCAGTTGATGATGTTGTCATTCACAAAAAGGACAAATATCTAAAAAGTGTACCGCTCAGGGGTTTGGTCTTGGTGTGCTTGCTTTCTCTACCTTGGGGGAGCTGGGTAGTGACACGGTGGAGTTTCTGAAGAGATTGCGCAACTATATGGCTAGCCATGATGGGAACGTCGTAGTTGGGGATTTTCTTTTTCATAGGATTGGGGTTGTCGTGCAAAAAGGGATTGGAGCTCAGCTTGTTGCTAGGCTTCCATCCAATTCTTGTAAGCTTCTTTCAGTTGACGATGATTAATAAAAAAAAATTATAAATATATATATATATATATATATAATATTCATATGGATTTTTTTCTGATTTTTTTTAATTTTTTTAATTTTTTTTTATTTGGCGGCACAATGTGTGCCGATCGTCCTAGCTTGTGCCGCCAGCGGCGTGGGAAGTGCCGAGCGGCTGTTCCCAGACCTCACCGGGCATGTCCATCCATTTTGCTCCAATTTGATGGTTTGGCCACCCTATAGTGGTACCAAAATGGGCAAATCCAGGATTTGCCCACCCCACAGGAATTGCCCTAAAATGCAAAGGTTTTGTCAAAAATTTTGTAGAAAAACATAATTTTAACAAGTATAAGGCAACTATATCGAAACAGAATTTTGGCAACTAGGAGTAAATTGGAACGGAGGTAGTAATTGAAACCAAATACTCGATTTTCATTCACTTTGACCTCACCTTTTTAAGCTCTAGATGAATATCGTGAGAGTATTGAATAATAGAGATCTTTCATTGATTTTGGCCCACCTAAACTAAATAAGCTATTTGTTAACACCCTACTTACACCTCCCACTTCTCCTCTTCATCGACCAACTGTCGTTACTGCCCTACTCCATAGTCCCACACCCCCACTACTGTTCTCCGTCCACAACTGCTCCATATGACAGCAATCCCGTCTGAAAATCATGTTCTTCAACTCATTGACAATTGAAAATTTTCTCTTCGTCAACCTCATCAAAACAGATAGGAGGTGAAGTTTTTTTCTTTCTTAATCGACCAACTGCTAATCCATTTAGAAAATTGATCGGTAAGTTTATATTTATGATGTTCACTATAATTTCTCCTTCATTACAAAAGGATGAATCATATTTTTTTGTCCAGTCTAATCCATGAATCTTCCACTCTCTGCATTAAACAAAGAAAACCCTCAAAGTAAAATAAAAGATCAATAATCTGATAAAGACATTATAATGAAATTGACTGATCTAATCTATATAAATTTTTTTTCTTCCTTAAGTTGCATATAACGAGTTTGATGAAATAGCTTAGTCAGAATTTTCTCACCCTTTTATATGTCATAATGCTCCAGTTTATAAACAAAAGAATATAAAAAGTGAAATCTATGATCAGAACTCATCAAAGGACTCAAACTCGTAAGTGAGTCTGGCTTTTGAGTTTTGACCTCTACATTTTGCATTACTAATCGCTAATTATTTGGTTGCATTTTTATGGTCGCAACGTTTCATATGAGTACTTCTTTTCATTATTTGATATGTTGTTTATGGTTGCACTTTGATTGTTTGTTAGCCTTCTTCAAAAGGAATCACATAAGCCATTGGTTATGAAAATAGGAGTGGGGGAAGTTGGTCGATCAAGAATGAAGAGGGAGTAGTAGGCTTGATATCAATCAGTTATGGAGGGTAGTTACAAACACACAATGAATCTATTGGTTTATTCTGTTATTGATTTGATTGAATTTTTTTATATTCTCACTTTGGAGTTCAGACATTACTTTCAAATATGTCATACGTGATATTGCAGGGAGAATATTTTGTATTGGTTTATCGAAGCCACCGAAGAACCCCTTATTCAAAACCTCTCATTTCCTGATTAATGTCAGTTTCTCTTTGTTAAAAAAATATCCCTTCGTAATGTGGAAGAAGGTGTAGATGGTGAAAAATGAGAGAGGGATAAAAATGTAAAATGTCCTTCTAAATACAACATGCTCCCTATGAGTTCTCTCTTATAGCTCCACGGGCGAAGAGAATAATATCGTGTGATGCTAAACAGCCCACCAACTCATAATACCACCAATTTACTTCATGCCGACATCGCTTCGAGTTCCTCGCCATAAGAACTAAATTGCTCACTGGTATTATGGTGGAGAATTGATAGAGACGTACCCTCTCGGGTTTCCTCCTCAATATTTAAAGACCTCAGGCCCTCGCCTAATCTCGGTCAAGATAGAGACATACCCTCTCGGGTTTCCTCTCGAAAAACGACTCAGCACCTGAGTCTCAATAAAAAAAACCTCAGATCCATCACAGCTCTAGGCCTGTCCAGAGCTCCCTGAGTAACATACAACAGCTCAAATACACCTAAACAAGTCATAACTTTGAGTAACATGCAACAGCTCAAAGTGCCTAAACAGGTCATAACTTGAGTAATATGCCATATCTCAGAGACAACATGGCTTATCATTATGTATAACCTGTAATTAATTAATTAATTAAATTAAATTAAAGTCAATTAACCTTTAATTAATTAATAAAAGTTGATCAGCAAACATATAAAGTTACGACGCCCGGAAGTTAGCGCAAAATCTTAAGGAGCCAGAAAACTAAAGTGAAGGTGGGACGAGCCCGCCCAAATTCAAATTTTTAAATTTGTTGTGCTGACGTCATCATGACGTCAGTAGCCTGCATATTCTCACAGCCCCACACATTTTGCGCTAACTCTAGGGGCAGCATTTAGCTGGCGCAATACTTCTTGTGGCGCCATTGCCCACTCCTTCTGGCGCCACACTCTGTGGCCCCACACACATTCTCTATTTGTGTGGCGCCACACTCTCTCTCTCCACGGCTATTTCTCCACGACCATGCCTCCACGACCACGGTCTCCTCGTCCACGGTCTCTACAGCCACGGTGTCCTCGGCCACGGTCTCCTCGGCCATGTCTCCACGGCCAGGGTCTCCACGGCCACGGTGTCCTCGGCCATGTTTCCACGGCCATGTATGTCTCCACGGCCACGGTCTCCTCGGCCATGTCTCCACGGCCACGGTCTCCTGGACCATGGCACCACGAGGATGGCGCCATACCTAAGCTGGACTTGGCCAGTGACCAAGGCCGTAATGACCAGTACAGTGGCGCCATAATCCATGGCGCCATGATTTCCTAGCCTTGGCCCATGGCCGAGGTTGCTGTTATGCATCCAATACGCGTGCCTCTTAGCGCCACACTCACATTGACCACAGAGTCATAGCCACACAAAGTTGTTCAAACTCAACACAACCATGCAATTTCTCCATACCACTCGAGATATCAAAACATCACACGGGGGGATAACTTTAGGGGTATTGGTCTGGCGGTCTACGACAGTTAGAAAGAAACTGATAGAGACGATGGATAATTACGAGAAGGTGATGCTGAGTGGACATGTTCTACACGACTCTAGCAGTTACAGAGCACAACTCGCGTCCTCCACTCCTCCACTCTTCCACGACTTCCGCCTTCTCTGTCGAGAGATCAGGGTGAGTTCAACACTATAAATAGAGGCTTCCTCTATCTTCCAAGGCAGAATAACCAGAACACCAAAGCCTCGGAGCACGAGCAACAACCAGATTCTGAGTAATTCAGCACACTTCTAGTCTTGGAGATCTCCAGTCACCCTCACGACGGAGATCTTGAACTCTCACACCCAGAAACACACATCCTCAACCTGATCTCAAGTTTCTTTCACTGTTTCCCTCCCTAGACCAACCTCATCCTCTCTGTGACCGAAGCGAGACGGGAACGACCATTGACTTGGTTTAGGCTCGTCTTGTTTAATTTTGATCTCGAGCACTACAAAAGTACCCAGAAACGGTACATATGTTTTTCAGGTAAAAACATTTTGGCGACCACAGTGGGAGATCAATCTCTCGGTCTCAGAAAACTCTCTCAAAAATGGTCGGACTCAGGTCAGGGTCATGCAGTAAATAAATCCCAACTGTTCAACTGAAGCCGCTCCAACTTCCAGCGCAACACCTTCCAATCCACCCACACTCAACGTTGTGCCCAGCATCCAAACCACCTATGATGCTTCCCCTGTAATACCTACTGTCTCAGCAACCCCTATCACACCCATCGTCACGCCTACTCCAACTCCCCTGGGGTTGCCTCGGTAAACCCTGTTGTTCCAGCGACTTCTGCCGTCCCAACAACTCCTGCCGATCCAGATCCAATTAGCTATCCTTGTAGTAACCCGATCAATGTTACCACCCTAAAGGAAGAGGAAGTGCCAAGAACACTAACCTTGGAGGAACTAGTCAAGTGTCGAGACGACCTTCCAGAAAAACGGATCAAGACCCAAGTTGAAATCTCGGCTCATCTCGAAACTCTAACCGCGAAATCATCACCAGGTTCACAAGTCAAAGGAACTCCCAGAACTGCTGATAGTACGAACACCATTGCGATCCACATCTAGGATGATGAGATGATCTCTACTCAAGCAGAGCCTCAACACGAAGAGAGCCTCAACTCGGATTTCACTAAAAGACGATTTGAATAGACAACTCCAAATCCCAGAGGAGGTGACGACGCTACCTGTTCACTAGCACCGACAACCGTGCCCACACAAAGTGTAAAGGACCCCTCTCCCCAAGAGGAGAGCATCAACACCACCAAGTGCTGAGACTCAAAAAATTCACGGAGCCCCCCACTGGCAGAGCCTGCACTTAGTACGACAACCTTGCCCAGCATTGGTACGAGGAGCGAGACGATGAATACGTCATACCACAAGTACTTTTTCGTATAAGAATAGGATCCAAGCTCTCGACTAACATTGGCGGAGCTCTGCAAAATGATCCTTGTCTACTGAGCCCTTCACGCAAAAGATCTGCCTCGCCTGCACCAGCGCTACCGGAGAGGGCCAAACCCTTAAGAAGCGAAGAGGATCGTAATACCAACGGTGACATCAGCATGATCATCAAGCAGTACAACAACAACTTATTATCCATGAGTGCCATCAGCGAAGGAGAGTAAGAGGAGGAATCTAGCTACATAGAACGCAACACAAACTACGGCACCACGGGTCACGGGCTCACGAGTCACGGCGCCACAAGCTACGGCACCACGGGTCACGGTGCCACGAGTCACGGAACCATGAGTTATGGCGCCACAAGTCACGGCGCTGCAACTATTAGAAAGGGGTAAACCAAGCTTGTAGTACCCATGACAACAAAGGATTTACCAACAAACACTGAAGAAACGGACAACCCCATCATCACTAAGAGAATGACGACGAGGCATGGGGACTTCCAGAGTTACCACTGCAGCCAGAAGAGAAGGCACATCTCTGCTTCTTCTACACCAACCTTCCTATCCAGGAGACCCCTCTCCCATGAGACACTGGAAGAAGTTCAGAATTCGAACTTTATATCAACGGGATGGTTCCTGAACTCTCTCACGACGCTCTGAAACATGTTAAGAGCTCCACAAGGCTGCAAAATGATCGACGACAAACGTCCCTGTCTTGCTAGAGAAGGATCCAAGCAGTTAAGGATTGAGGAAGCTCGTGATAACAAGAGACACGTTAGCAATCCAGATAACATGGTATCGACACAATATGACTCAAAGAGTCCCGGACAAGAACGTGACTC
>JAJJMA010057997.1:0-29812 GCA_023529015.1 Papaver nudicaule
TAATTTTCGAACATGTGCATTTATTTATTTAATAAGAAACAGAAATGCACACACGAAGAACAAAATATTATTTCGAATTTTTATGAGTGAGAACATGTTTAGGCTTAGAGGAATTTCGAAATCTACAAAGCTCAGAGATGTACCTTTTTCTCATGAAGAATTTTATTTCTTTGCAGCATTCTTCTTTTTATGAAGAGCTCTTTTGGCATGTATTCCAGCGTTTTCAGTTTATGCGTCTGCCATCCGATTATGTGAGGAGTGTGGTGTAGAGGTCTCAATTTTGCAGTGAATACAACAAGTACAGATATGATCTGTAGAGACATTAGAACACATTCCACTATTCCGAGGGACGTACTGAGGTTGTATAGCTGTTGGACAGCCATAAGGACCAGGATACACATTATTTCTCAAATTATGAAGATCATTTTTGAGATCTCCCAACTCATTTGTTAGTTGAACCAGATGTTGATCCTTTTTCTGAAATGAGTTGGGATAATTTTCTTGTTTCTCTAGAATCTTTTTTGAGATCTTCCGAGAAGTTTTCCCTTTGTCCGAAGTAATATTAGTGTTACTCTTATTTTCCTTGATATTATTATTGCTAGGAAGTTTACTAGTGGGTAGTATTTCAGCACTTGGTACGCTAAATTCTTCCTTAGGAATACATAATTTTGTATTCAGAATCCTTATGAAATCGTTGGCACAAGTTATATCAAGTTTTTATCTATATAAGATGTTGTCAAACAATTTATTAATAGACAAATCACAAGAGACATAAGCAGTTTGATCTGACACATGTGATGCATTGATTAGAGACTGCAGATGACTGATATTGTCTGAGTTTCTTGCAACAGAAATTTTCAGAGTTTCAGCAGATTATGTTAGAGATTCATTTTCCTTTTTAAGTTCTTCAATAAGTCGATCTTTTAATTTGATGCTTTCCTTTAATTTTCCCAACTCTGATTTCAACCGCTTATTCTTCGAGTTGATCATATTTAAAGGTTCCATAAGTCTAGCCAATTCAAGATCAACCTCCCTTTCAACAGCTAAGTCAGATATGTCAGATCCTTAGTAAGAGTTATCACCAAGGGCTATAACATCATTTCGGTTAGGTGACATACTAGAATCTTCTTGTGAAGAAGTGGTTGCAACAAGTGCAGATCCAGAACAAGGATTAACAATATTTTGTGTCGTGTTAATTGGTCAGGAAGAGACCACATTATTCTTATAGGTTGGATCGAGACAAACACAGATTGCTAGATCTTAAGGTGTTTGCCTGCTCTGATACCAATTGAAAAGACGAGGGTACCGAGAACACCACCAATCTTTTATTTTAGGCAAAGTCAAACCATGAACGGTTTATGTAATCAAGAACAAGATCTCCTTCGTAACTGATTGAGTCACACAACGGGAATCAATACAAGATAACAAAAGACAATGTCAACAACCAAGTACGATACTTTGATTATAAATTACAAGTCAAATATAGCGCGTAAAGAAAGTAACGTACACAAAAGAATTTCTTTAACTAGGAAACAACAAACTCGTAGAAAAACCCTGGGACCTAGTCCAGTTTGAATACTCTTAAGAATTAAACCGCCAACACACTTACTCTCAGACATCGGACTAGTTGGTGTAAACGATATGACCCTAATACGACTATTAGTCACCAAGATTTCCCCTCAGTATTCCTACGCCTCCAACCGCAGCAAGGTGATCACACACATGTACTCCCTTAGAGAAACAAACGTCTTTTACTGTCTTCCGTAAGAGTTACTCCACAGTCCTTCGTGAAGACTATCACTACTCGACCTCCAATCGGATGACTACAACCTTTACGGACAACAAACAAATAGCGGAAGGTCAAACCACTATAGGATATCCTTGGTAAATCAATTGATATTTCAGTGAACTCCTTTTACACCAACAGCAAGGCTATTTAAGTATACTTTGTTAATAAACCCCTCGACATATCAAACAAGGTTTTGAAACCCAAACTCCCAAAAGTGCAACCTTGTCGTCCCAGTTGGAATCAAGCAATGATGGATGCATATGATATGACCTTGAAGAACAAAGTACCTGTAAAAACAAATCCAATAACAACGATCTTGATTCCACTCAATATCTATAGGTTAGGCACTTAAACCCAAAGCGGCTTGCTGACAAATCCAGGTAAATAGATAAAGATGTTCTACTCACTACGATATTGAGTGTCCTTATATCAGAAGAGAAGGACCTTAGAATAAAAAAGATCGTAAGACTTTGATAGACGTGATAGAACAGAACACAAATCAATACAAAGAAGACTAGTAAACATACACTAGTTTCCCTGAAGAGGTACTTCTATAGGCTTCTCGATCCCTAAGAGAATACTTTCACACTAATCCAGACCAAGAGCAAAATCTGAAAGGTACTGAAAGGAATAGCGGGAATCATAAGCTTACTTTTCCGAAGAATGAAACTTGGTAGAGGGACAAAGCTTTCAGGAGGAATACCACTCCTATTTATATGACCAAGGCTTAGCTTTGAACTGAGGCTAACTTAATTTCGGAAATACATTAAAGCACATTTCCACATCAAATCCGAAATTCCTCAGATAGACTCATAACATTTAATGAGATCTAATACTTAAGCATTTATAAATTTAACAAAAGATATTTCATTAAATGTTTAGCCAAAAGCAGTCAAAGCAAATAATACCCAATAAGATATATTTGGATATTTCATTAATTCGAAATATGGTGCTTACCAGATATACTCCCTGGGATAGAGTTCATTTCGAAGTACGTGTCCTTGGATTCGAAAATTATCTTATGGTATTATTACTTCTGAATGTCATCATCAGCTTTGATAATGTCGACATCACTTCCTAGGCATTGCTTAACGACCCAGATCGATCCTAGGTAGAAGTGGGATCAGGTACAATGTGGCTAACGTTTCACACAATGTATCATGGCAGGCATAGACAAGCCTTGTGTGTTAAGCTTAAGTGAACACGTAGATTTAAGGACATTCTAAATCATACAATATAGGTATACCATGGAAAGTACAGTGTATGATTCTCCGAGTAATAGCAAACGTTGTTCCTCATGAATTCACGATTCCAATGTAGATAATCATTTTAATGATATCCGAGAATTCACATCAAACATAAAAAGAATACAATCGAGAGTTTGATCATGTAGTGTATAAATACGACGATTTAATCACTTACAATATTGATCAGAAATCATGTGTCAACTAACTACAGCGACAAACCATATTTATGATGATGACTCAAACCAACTTAGTTGTACATTGAAGATAAACAAATTAAAACTTCAAACTGAGAATATCAAACTCATTAATTTTTGAAGCACAAATCAAAATGATAGAGTTTGAACTTCGAAATACGATTTCTGAAATAACCAGTATTTAGCTTTCGAAATCCACATTTTGTTTGGCAGAAACCAAATTTAGGTTTCGGATAGTACAGTTCATATATGAATGAAACCAAATTAAGGTTTCCAAATCAAGATTCCATATAGCGAAAATCAAAGTATGATTTCGAACTTTAGATTTTGTTTTCACAAAACCTTGGTTAAGGTTTCGAAACAAGAAACACATATTAATCTCGTAACAAGTTTTTGGTATCGAACTTGAGAGTCCATGCGGTCAAGAGACGTTTCACCATCACACCTTTTTGTCCTTGACGCACAGGCTAAATTTTCTGTTCATATAAACCTTTAGGAAACCCAAGAGTCTTTACAGACCTTTTAGAACTCACATTGCCAAGACACATTGGTCTCGATTCTCAAGTCACTGTTAGCCAGCAAACATAATTCGAACTCAAGTTCTCTCATTGGTCACAACTTAGATTTGAGTTTCAGACCGAATAGCTTATAGATACAAAAACCATATTAAGGTTTCGAAATCAAAGTCATTTTTACCAAAACCAACATTGAGGTTTCGAACTCTGAAAGTCCACAAGTTGAGAAAACATGTGAAAAAGCAGGGGTACCGAAATACAAATAACTTTTCGTTTGGGCTCGTGAGACTTATGGTCAGATCTGGACGATCTCAAAAATCAATATCCATATCTGTTAACCTGAGTTTGGATCACAAGGATAACGCAAGGCAGGGTCTTGGTAAATCCAAGGGATGGATTGAGGACAACGATCAGGTTTATAATAACGTACTTCTTGTGTAGGGGGCGAAAACCCCTCGGACCACGTGTCTCAAATCCAGAAAGTAAAGTTACATCGAAAGGATTAAGCAGTGATGATTCGGACCGACAAAGGAAAAGAAGCTGCACTTGAAGCGAAGTAAAGACCCGGAGTAGAAAGGACTCGGACTACCGCAAAGGACCGAAGCCAAGGATCCAGCTTCGGAGCATAAACCGCCTTACTCGACAGAAACTGACACCACCACGATTGAGTCGTTTGTCTTTATTAGCTGTAAACCACCCAAGCTCGGCCTATATAAGGCGAGCTTGGGAAACGTTGTAAGGGTTGGATTCTTGTTTGGTTGAGCCTAAGTAGCAAGAGAGAGATTAGGTTTGTGATCTCCTCTGGTTCCTTAGGGTTTAAATCATGTAATCTCAGCAGTAGTTATACACAGAAAGTCATCTTTATCTTGTTTATATTGTATTACATAGCTTTTAAATCACTGTTCATTGCATCCTCGATGCTGTTCTAACTGTCTTCGGACTGCAAACTACAATTAACAACTGTATGTGCGAGTAGATCTGATGGATGTGGTACCATGGGGACCTATGCAGATTTTCTACTCGTACATCTTGTGTTTGCTTTAATTATATAATCAGAGAATATAATGCGGAAAGTAAAGCACACAAGACACCAGAGATTTTTTTAACAAGGAAACTACGACCTGTATTAAAACCTCGGGACCTCGTCCAGATTGAACACCGCACAGTACAAACTGTCTACAAACACTAGCCTACTATAAGACTTCGGTCTAGGATTTAGCAGGGACCAATTCCACCCTCCAAGCGAACTGGCTACTGTCGCACTCCTTAGGTCTCTAGATCCCCCACATATCGTCACGCACATGATTCCCTTAGCTGACGTCCTTTACTGGCCTAGGAGTTGCTTTAACCGCTGTTAAAGGCTTGTGTTAATAATTCCGGCTTTGCAACCTCAATTATCAATTGTATGTTTGAACTGTCCTCTATCAGTTTGACATACACAAAGTGACTTCCTTCAGATTTCTCCAGGTCATACGGAAATCGACTTACAAGTGGGGCCTGACAAGTAAACCGAGTAAACTATGCCCAACTTGTCTCTACCTCAGTTGTACACGAAGAATCACTTAAGAAACTTATACAACTGTAGCTAACTACGTCTTACAACACCGAGTGCAGTCGTGCGTTGCTTCCTTTCAACCTTGTATGTAACGTATCAGTTCTTGAATGGCCTTATATCAGAAGAGAAGGACCGTAGAATACAAGAACGTAATCAGGTTACCAAGGTTACAGGTTACTTCGATTTCAACCACTAAGGTCTCAATCTCATACATGTGCTTCCCAACTCTCAAGAGAAGTCTTTATAGTCGTAGGTAAATCCCAAGAGGAACTGCTACCTAATAGAGGATGATTATACCACAACAAGCATTCACCGAAGTGAAAAGAGTTTTACGATCACTTTCAAAAGGAATCTTCACGTATGCTTGATGGTTGCGGTTTTCGTCCTTAGACACCTCTATTTATAACACTCAATAAGATAGGTTGCTTTGGAATAAAGCAACTAGTTACTTGTTCCACAAGTTTAGGAAACCTTAACTTGCAAACCAAGAAACCTAGATTTATCTCAATTGGAAATCTTTTATCATTTATCTGCCAAGTGTTTTATTAGCTCATAAACACTTCAAGATTGATATCCAACAGACCAGAGATAATCTTTATCTTATTGACACATTGTGATAAGGAGTCAGAGTTTAACCCGGGTGAAAATCCCAGAGAATATTCACTTGGGACGGTTCGCAAACCGTCCATCTGAATCACAGCCAAAAACATCGAATCAGAGGTTCAAATTGATACTTTGGAACTCAGGAGTTTTTCCTAAGTCACTGTTCACGAACGGTTCTGGAACCGTCGTCATTCAGATTAGGGTTTAACTTGCATCCGCTGGAAGTTCTGGGCTTAACCACTTAGACGTGTTAGACGCCCTCAGTTATAATCCACTGGACTCTTGCTCAAGAGTACTCCTTTAATTTAGATTCACCCATATCCAACAAGCAAACCATTGCAATGGACAAATGGTATCGAACCTATCTCATGCATTCTTGTAAACTTAGTATTCGTGGGAACAAATACCAACATAACACATGGTCATGTAGACAAGAACGCGATCTCAATCGCTATTAGTATATCTACTAAAGTAGCCGACTATTTCGAAAGATAGAGTAAGTAGAATAGAAGAATTTCCATAAAAGTCATAACTCCTACTAACCTTTTGTCGATGAAGAATAATTGATGTCTTCACAGTCTTCGTCTTCAAGGTCTCTACTACTTAGTCTATATCCCAATTCCGAAATCTAAACTCTAGTAAGCTAAATCAAGAATTGTGCTTTGACACCTAAAACTGACAACCAGCTTGACATACCAACGCTAGTGGGTTTGACCGGACAATGCCCTAACAACAGGAATATGGTTTCGAAATCCAAAAGTGTGATATGGCATTTTATATGTTCATATGTAAAGAATCAAATAAATGATTCAGAACTTCAGTAATCAAATCCAAACTGATGTAGTATTCAAAATCAAAAAGTAGTATATGGAGTCTGCACAACATAAGTGTGAGTCATGAACTCACGTTTAGTACTGTTAGGACATTGTCCGGTCAAACCCACTAGCGTTGGTATGTCAAGCTAGTTGTCAGTTTTAGGTGTCAAAACTCAATTCTTGATTTAGCCTACTAGAGTGTAGATTTCGGAATTGGGATATAGACAAAGTAGTAGAGACCTTGAAGACGAAGACTGTGAAGACAAAGAAGACATCAATTATTCTTCATCGACAAAAGGTTAGTAGGAGTTATGACTTTATGGAAATTCTTCTATTCTACTTTCTCTATTCTTTCGAAATATAGTCGACTACATTAGTAGTGATAATAGTGATTGAGATCGTATTCTTGTCTAACGTGACCTTGTGTCATGACCAGTGTTTGCTCCCACAAATACTGTGAGTACAAGAATGAATGAGACAGATTCGGTGCCATGTGTCCATTACAATGGTTTGCTTGCAAATCGTTAGTTGGATATGGATGAATCTAAAGGAGTACTCTTGAGCAAAGAGTCCATGGATTACAGCTGAGGACGTACACACATCTAAGTTCTGGCTAAGCCCAGTACTTCCAGCGGAATCCAGATTTGACGAAATCTGACAGGCGGACGGTTCACGAACCGGTTCGCAAACCAGAAACTCGGAATTCTTCTGAGTTCCAAGTGACTGAACATTTCGCGAACCTGTACGCGAATCCAATGTTGGTTACTTTGGATCAAACTCTAAACTCCTTTATCTCTTAGGTGGACTTGTATATCACATAAATATCTTTTGTGGTCCATCTAACGATCCTCAATGAGTCAATAAGATAAAGATTATCTCAAGTCTGTTGGATTCTATCTTGAAGTGTTTTTGAGCTAACAAAACACTTGGCAGATAATGATAAAAAGAATTCCAATTGAGATTAATCCCTATTACTTGGTTGGCAAGTTTAGGGTTTCCTTAACTTGTGGGACAAGTAATTGATTTCTTTATTCCAAAGCAACCTATCTTATTGAATGCTATAAATAGAGGTGTCTACGGACAAATACCGGAAGCATCAAGCATACGTGAAGGTCCTTAGGGAAGGTAGCGTAAACTCTTTTCGCTTCGGTGAACGCTTATAGTGGTATAGTCATCCTCTATAGGTTGCAGCTCCTCTGGGAACTCCCTACGACTATAAAAGACTTCTCTTGAGAGTTGGGAAGCACAGGTAGGAGATTGAGACCATATTTGGTTGAAATCGGAATCAAGTGTGTGACGATCTGTGGAGGATCTAGAGACGTAAGGAGTGCGACAGTAGCCAATTCGCTTGGAGGGATTGAGTTGGTCTCTGCTACATCCCAGACCGAAGTCTTATAGTAGGCTAGTGTTTGTAGTCAGTTTGTACTGGGCGGTGTTCAATCTGGACGAGGTCTCGAGGTTTTTCTGCAAGGCAGTTTCCTCGTTAAAAAAATCTCTGGTGTCTTGTGTGCTTTTACTTTCCGCATTATATCTCTGATAATATAATTAAAGCACCAAGTAGTACGTTATCCAATAACTGTAGAGTTTATCTCCAAAGTCCCAACTTTGTTGAGTTGATCCCCAAGATCACAACTCCAGTTATTAGAGTTTGGATATTGATTTTTGAGATCGTCCAAACTTAAACCATAAGACTCATGAGCCAAAATGAAAAGTTGGTAGTATTTCGGTACCCCTCCTTTTTCAGTTGGTATCAGAGCAGGTGAACACATTAAAGACGTAATTGTCTGTGTTTATCTAGGCTTGTGAGTAATGGATCAAAGCGCAAGAGCTTGTAACGTACCACCAAAGTTCGATGGCACAAATTACCTATGGTGGAAGACTGCAATGACTTCTTTTTTGCAAGCCCGAGACTTCAAAACTTGGGTTTATGTCGTAAAGGAATATATACCACCAACTGTTGAAGTTGACGGTAAAATTGTTCCCAAAGACATAGCGGTTTATGATGATGTGGAAACACTCGCCGCTAAGCAAAACTATGATGGGCTTAATGCTATCATTCATGCAGTTACACCTGATCTCTTCCATCACATAGCTACATGTGAAACCTCTTACGAGGCTTGGAAAAGATTAAGGAACGTATTCGAAGGTAATACATCAGAGAAAGAAGCTAGACTTCAAAATCTCATGTCTGACTGGGAAAACCTTCGAATGCTTGAGGATGAAACCTTTGAGGAATTTAATCACAAATTGTATATGATAGTAAATGCCTGTCACACCTATGGTAAAACTATTCCGGAAAGGGACATTGTGAGTAAAATTCTGAGGTCATTACCCTCAAGGTACGAATCCAAGAAACATGCCATCCAAGAAGTACACGGATTAGACATGACATGAAGTGACCTTGTTGCAAAGCTAAAAATCTTCGATCATGAGCACAGTAACCCTAAGAACATTGGGCTTAGAGCTACTGGAAAAACAAGGAAACTTGTAAACGAAGAGTGTACTTCGAACACCAACTCCGGCAATCATAGTGGGAATGAATCTGATGAAGAGATATCTTTGATAACTCGTCAGTTTAGAGATCTTCTAAAGAAGAGAGGTAAACGTTTCATCAAGAACGTCCCACCATCAACTCCTAAGCCTCATGATAGAGTCCCACCTAAAGAAGGGAACAAAAGGGGAGATGATGATGATATGCCACAATGCTATAAATGCAAAGGTTTCGGCCACTTGGCTGAGGAATGTCCCAATCGGAGAAAATATACCAGAGGGAAAGCCTTTGCAGCCTCACTTGATGATTCATTCGATGTTTATTACTCAGCTGATGAAGAAAGTGAAATAACTCTAATTGCAGAATGTGTCAAGTCTGATAATATGGGTGATTCCAAATCATAACTAGAAACATATCCCACCCCCATGGACACAATCTCTAGTGACATGTCTTGCAAAGAGGTAATCATCCCTATATTACACAAGCAACGCCTTGTTAAGTGCAGTTACTGTGCTAAAAAGGGACATGATTACAAGCAGTGCCATGTATACAGACGTAAAGTCAAGCATGCTAATAAACTGCAAAGGAAAGCGGCCAGACTCATGAATGTTATTCGAATCTTTGAAGCAGCCAATAAAGATCGAAATCACTCTAACTCCTTAAGGTCAACACAAGGAGCGGAGAAATTCAAGAGAGCCAGATTTAAGAAAGGCAAACTTAGTTCGGAAAAAGACTCAATACCACTTCAAGAGCATAATCATGCTCTACCTTCTTCGCACTAAGTGCAAGAAGGATTGACATCTCATCCACTGCCCCTTGGGATGAGAAGTCATAATGTGGTCGGGCAAGTCCTAAAGTCTTTTTCGTTTTCTGTATCTATTTTGTAAGTAATTGATAACCCACAATTAAGCACCTTTTCATTGTCACTAGACAAAGAGTGTAATGTCGAGCCTTGTTCCATGGAACTCATGATCACCAGAGATCAGATTGTCTAAACGAAAGGTTCAAATTGTTTCTGGGTATCTCTGAAAGAGAGATATGTCAATGAAAGAACAAAAATTACGCGTACACGGTTCCCGAACCGTCCCGCCGCTTCAGATCGATATTAGGTTAAATCTTTATCGTATCTGGCAGTTAATGTAATCCTTATCTCTTCGAAAATTCTTGAAAGAACTGTTTATAAGGAAATCAGAAGTCTATTCTTATTTCATTCTAAACTTTTCAACATGGTAGAAATCCTTGATATTACTTCTCAAGGCAAGGATCCTAAGTCAACTGACAAGGGTACCATGAAACCATATGATCCTTTGAAAACAGCCAAAAACAAATGAAAGAAACCCTGGTTCAAGAAGAAAAAGAAGAAGAAATCAAAATCTGACAAGGATGAAAAATCTTCTCAGAAAATCAAAGGATTGCTTCCATTCTCAAGGAATGCAGAGAAACAAAGAGAGAATTAAGATCTCTTGGAGAAGTGTTTCTAAAAACTCTGGTTGTTCAACAAGCTCTTGTGAGTCAACAAGAAGAGCTTATGAAAGAAGTGCATAAAGTCTCTACAAAAGAGACTAAGGAATTCGAATTTGATATTCCTATGCCCATGAATGAAGATCAAGATATCAAGGAAATCAACGACTTCGTCATGACTTCTTTCAAAGAGGATTAGTTGGTTCCTTGTGAGAACTTGTTCTTACTTTTGCCTAAGGAATATAAACTAAATCTGTTTAGTAGTTTGCCTTTCATGCTTTTTAGAGTTTTTCAAGCATGTACTACTTTATTTCATTAATAAAAGTTCTTTTTAGATGTTATTAATGATGTTTGCAATACTTGATTTGTCTACCTCAATTTATTGCAAAACATAGCTTTTTCCATGCTTCGGTAGTGACTTAAAGCTGTGTCTATTTACAAAAGCTATGCTTTTTCTCACAATTAAGAAACTTTTGATTATATGATTTTTAGAGTTTTCACAAACTCGGAATCATATAACTCTTTTTCCGAAAAAAGTGGCTAAGGAAAAGAGATTATTAACAAAGCAAAACTGGATAACATTTAATTGTTCTTGTCCATGTTAGTCTTTGTCAGTTGTTCTTTATTGAATGACACCACACGGGGGAGAGTTCTTATTTGAACTTGCGCTTAATAACAAATCTTTTTGGGGAGCGTGGATGTGGAATATTGGGAGAAAGAGTATCTATATTTCTCCATAAGGTGAGAACTCAGGAATCTTGTTGTTCAGATTACCTAAGTATACCATCTTTAAACTTGATATGCGAGTACTTGGCTTCACCTGTTATCATAAGTGTATGAAACCCTAGTCTCAAACTACTTTGTCATATTTTTGTGACAAATAGGGGGAGAATACATATGGTTCTTGTTCTTGTGGTGTATTAAGGTGCATAACCATAGGGGGAGAACATCATGTGCTTACTTGTTGTGCTTTTCACAAAGTATCAAGTAAGGGGGAGTAATTAAAGCTGAGATCAAGCTTCGTATCAAGAATGAGTAGAATCACTTTAAAAGTTTTGATACACCAACTTTAAAGTTTGCTCAGATTCTTACTCTTACGCACAAACAACATGTGGGATGAGCATACTAACCCACGTAAGCCTAAGCATACCTTTATGGTTGTTTGAGATGGATATGTTGGACTGCTGACTACGGATTCATCAACAAAAGTTTAATGAACACATCAAGACTCAAAGGAGAAGTTGAAGAAATTAAGAAATCAAGATATACATTTGGTTAGTTCTTCATTGTATATTATTTGAATCCATATGTAAATTGGTTTTGTCACTAAAATTGACAAAGGGGGAGATTGTTAGGACATTGTCTGGTCAAACCCACTAGCGTTGGTATGTCAAGCTAGTTGTCAGTTTTAGGTGTCAAAACTCAATTCTTGATTTAGCCTACTAGAGTTTAGATTTCGGAATTGAGATATAGACAAAGTAGTAGAGACCTTGAAGACGAAGACTGTGAAGACAAAGAAGACATCAATTATTCTTCATCGACAAAAGGTTAGTAGGAGTTATGACTTTATGGAAATTCTTCTATTCTACTTTCTTTATTCTTTCGAAATATAGTCGACTACTTTGGTAGTGATAATAGCGATTGAGATCGTATTCTTGTCTAACGTGACCTTGTGTCATGACCAGTGTTTGCTCCCACAAATATTGTGAGTACAAGAATGAATGAGACAGATTCGGTGCCATGTGTCCATTACAATGGTTTGCTTGCAAATCGTTAGTTGGATATGGATGAATCTAAAGGAGTACTCTTGATCAAAGAGTCCATGGATTACAGCTGAGGACGTACACACGTCTAAGTTCTGGCTAAGCCCAGTACTTCCCGCGGAATCCAGATTTGACGAAATCTGACAGGCGGACGGTTCACGAACCGGTTCGCAAACCAGAAACTCGGAATTCTTCTGAGTTCCAAAGTGACTGAACATTTCGCGAACCTGTACGCGAATCCAATGTTGGTTACTTTGCTGGTGTCGGATTTAGTGGATATTCTTTCAGAATTTCACTTGAGTCAAACTCTAAACTCCTTTATCTCTTAGGTGGACTATATCACATAAATATCTTTTGTGGTCCATCTAATGATCCTCAATGAGTCAATAAGATAAAGATTATCTCAGGTTTGTTGGATTCTATCTTGAAGTGTTTTTGATAAAAAGAATTCCAATTGAGATTAATCTCTATTACTTGGTTGGCAAGTTTAGGGTTTCCTTAACTTGTGGACAAGTAATTGATTGCTTTATTCCAAATCAACCTATCTTATTGAATGCTATAAATAGAGGTGTCTACGGACAAACACCGCAAGCATCAAGCATACGTGAAGGTCCTTAGGGAAGGCAGCGTAAACTCTTTTCGCTTCGGTGAACGCTTGTTGTGGTATAGTCATTCTCTATAGGTTGCAGCTCCTCTGGGAACTCCCTACGACTATAAAAGACTTCTCTTGAGAGTTGGGAAGCACAGGTAGGAGATTGAGACCATATTTGGTTGAAATAGGATTAACCTGTAACCTGATCACGTTCTTGTCTATTCCATAGTCCGTCTCTTCTGCTATACGGCTATTCAAGAACTGATACGTTACACACAAGGTTGAAAGGTAGCAACGCACGGCTGCACTCGGTGTTGTAAGACCTAGTTATCTCCAGTTATACAAGTTTCTTAAGTGATTCTTCGTGTATAACTGAGGTAGAGATAAGTTGGGCATAGCTTACTCGGTTTGCTTGTCAACCCCGATTTGTGAAGTAGATTTCCGTATGACCTGGATTTAACAATCCGAAGGAAGTCAACTTGTGTGTGGTAAACTGATAGAGGACAGTTAGACCATACGTCAACAATTAGGTTGCAAAGCCAGTATTGTTGACACAAGCCTTTGACAGCGGTCAAAGCAACTCCTAGGCCTGTAAAGGACGTCAGCTAGGGGAATCAAGTGCGTGACGATCTGTGGGGGATCTAGATACGTAAGGAATGCGACAGTAGCCAATTCTCTTGGAGGGCTTGAGTTGGTCTCTGCTACATCCCAGACCGAAGTCTTATAGTAGGCTAGTGTTTGTAGTCAGTTTGTACTGGGCGGTGTTCAATCTGGACGAGGTCCCGAGGTTTTTCTGCAAGGCATTTTCCTCGTTAAAAAAATTTCTGGTGTCTTGTGTGCTTTTACTTTCCGCATTATATCTCTGATAATATAATTAAAGCACCAAGTAGTACGTTATCCAATAACTGTAGAGTTTAACTCCAAAGTCCCAACTTTGTTGAGTTGATCCCCAAGATCACAACTCCAGTTATTAGAGTTTGGATATTGATTTTTGAGATCGTCCAAACTTAAACCATAAGACTCACGAGCCAAAACGAAAAGTTGTTAGTATTTCGGTACCCCTCCTTTTTCAAGTACATACAAGTACATACCAATCAATTCTACAGTGTCAGACAAGGTAAGTTGAGACACAATACTGTGATGGATTAAATCTCGTAATACTACCAAGACAAGATCGCAATTGTTATTATCCAACACGCAGGTTTTAAGAAAAACCTTATATCACAGAGAGACGGGGAAGAAAGAAAGCTCTAAGCAATATAGAATGTCATAATTATAACAACAATACTGCAAGTGATATCGTGGAGTTATCTCTTAAGACACATTGATCACAAGTGATCAAGTCATAACATAAAGCTCAAGCATTAAGTTATGTTTGTCTTTTGTAGTACAAGTGTAAAAGATAATGGAATCACGTTATATAGATTCACTAACCTCTTGATTGCGAAGTTGGATATCTTCGTTTTCTCCTCGATCTTCTTCGACTCTTCATGTAGTGATTCGAAATCCCTCCAACATTCATAACCTAAAACTAACTTATGAAGCCTTTACCTAACGTGTATTTCAAGCGGTCGAGTTTTGATCATTAAATTTGGCAACTAAGCTTGACATACCAACACTTAGTGAGGTTGACCGAGCCATGCTCTAACAACATTAAGTGAAGGTAAATACAGAAAGGGACATAACAAGTACTACCTAAACTTAAAAGTCTTAAACATAAAAGGAAATGGTAAGGGAATATTAAAAATAGGACTTAAGGAGGTCGTGCAATCATAAGAACCATTTAGCCTTGCTTTTCACAATCATAGCGGTGCAAAACCTTGTTCTTCATCTTCCGATAAAACTCTCGTTTCCATTTGGGCATGTGGTTTGTGTTAACCTCCGTCACTTGTAAGTCGGATTTTTTGTTGTTTGATATCCATATACTCACGGAAAATTACAGTGCATGCGTCATGTTGTTGTCTTTTTGAAACGTTATCTTTTCAGATGAGATAGTTGAGGTTTCTTATTCCTCTTAATTCAGATCTATATGTAGCTTTGTCTCTGTTTTGTGCATCCCTGCCCTTAAATTAATTACGCAAGTCCGCCTCGTAAAGTCTACCACGGGACCCATTCATCTATGAAACTCGTATTGGTGTGCCGTCTTCATCAATCTCAATTTGAGAAGCAAAAAGAGTTAATTATGCTAAAAGAATGTCCGTTGTTCCTTCAATATTAGTTTTGCTCATATGAATGTACGGTTCATGAATCTTCTGGTTGAGAATTATGAGAAGAGCTTCATGTTGTTTCACCATCGCTTCTTGAACTTGTAATGACTTCAAAAACACTTCACCAAGAGTTTGATTTTTTTTTTTTTTTTGTTTCTTTGCATTTTAACAATAGAAGCAATTCTATGATTCTTGGGAGTTGGATCTAGGTTTCTTAATCTTATTTTTCAAGAGATTATTTTTCCTGGAAACCTTAGTTTTAGTTTCCTTTGAATTCTTAGGATTCTCATTGATTATCGTGGCAACATGTTTTGCACCATTGGTGACGGAAAGAGATGTTAAGGATCAATGGTTGTGTTTAAATATACGAGAACCTTCACCCAAGACTTCTTTATAAAAGAACTTTTGGAGTTAGGGTTATTCCAAAAACCAATAACTTATAAGAGATGACAATTCCTTAAAAAGGAAGTCGGTTCCGAAAAGGGTCTGTTGTATAAAACCAGGAACCTTTCTTTTTCAAAAAGGTGGACTACATCATTGTTCACGTATAATTGTTTAATAAGGATTTGATGTGTCCCAATATATATATGATCTATTTATCAATCACCATTTAATAGATCCTAAGTTTAGTATCGACAATATATTTACATAAATATATTTAATTGCATTCAGGCTAAATCATCCAGACATTCCCATGGATCATGGTCTCTATTTTTCCTTAAGAGCCAGAGGCAGAGAGAATTCTAGAAGTAGAGCTAAAAGTGTTGATAACCACGTCGAGTCATTACATTTTGGACTCATATCTATAATGTGATAACACTTTCTTAGAGGTGCTGGAAGACAATTATGACAACCTCATAGGGTTTTCTGGCCATAATCCATCAGGAAAATTGGAGCACCATTAAATGAGTGTACTCACTGTATCTCTAGCTTGATTTCGAGGCGTCCAGTTCACTAATAATCTTGTTCTTTATCTATCTCTCCGAGGTTTGACTGAGAGTGCCACCCGAACTTAGGGTCTATCCTATTTAATATTTGACTTTGAGATCTCATTTTGGGTATAATCGAAGCATTTATAAAGATCATCATCTAGCTAGCTAGATTCAATAACACTATACATACAAAGAAAAAAAAGGAGGATAAGGGAACAGAAATAATTGGATACGTAACGATCCGACGGGTACCTGAATATCTCATCGGTTGCAAGCTTTACCAGATGATCTCTTGTGCGTGTGGACCACCTATTCCAAGATTTTTGTTAGAGGGAGAGCAGAAATAGATTTGAGGAGAGCAAAACTCGTATTTAACTCCGTAACTAAGACCGATTCCATTTATTTGTTTAAATCAGACTAAAACAACCCTGTAACACACGAACTCTTTTAACCGGTGGTGGAGAAATATCAAAAAAAAAAAAAACACGAACTTCGTCATGAACATTGTCACATTATTACGATTACTCGTGATATATGCTCTTAAATATTGATATTTTACACCATCTTACATTCCTACTGGAGATTTGAATTCAGCTTCACATGGAGTATCTAATGTTTACCTAGTTTTCATTACATGTCATGAGATTTTGATATGTTTATTGATGATACTCTTTCCTTCAATTTAAGCTATCAAAATTCAATCTATTTTTGTTGAAAGGGCTCATATCTTAATCTTTCAATTGAAGGGTAAAAATAATAGAAAAACCAAATTCAAACGATAAACCTGGATAAGAAAAACAAATACAAAATTAACCAATGGTTTTTTTTAGTATGAATCTTAGATACTAGATATAATCTATTGAATGTAAAATCCTAACCGACTAGAGAAGAGTGTCCACTGTAAAACTTATATATATATATATTAACAACTTAGAGCGACTATAATCATAACGATAACACTATATATGGATTCTATATTAATTAAATGATATTACAGAGTATGATAACGCTATGGGTTATTAAGATTTTAAGATAGGTTGTGGGCAGTAGCCTTGGCGGAGAAGATAATACATGGTCCTGAGTTATGTATAGGTTAGGTTAGATCATAAGTTTTTAATTCCAAGTGTGTGATGGGTTCGTTTGCGATCAAGGTTATCTTAGTCTGATTCAAATGTAAAGTAGGGACAGTCCTTTCTTTGCTTTCCGCAAATATCTTTTTGCTCCCTCTAACAAAAATTCATTCCAATGCGAGTGGTTTGGTGGGGTGTGATGGTTCTAGTATGTAAGAAGCCCAAAACTGAAAGATGGGTGCCTAGAGGCAGGTTGTTGAGTGTAATAAAAGAGAGGATTTTTTTTTTTGGACATTCTCTTCTACTACTAGTACTACTTTTTTTTTGAAGGTACTACTACTACTTCTTTTTCCATTCCTCAGTCTGTTTCTTCCGCATTTCTTTCGACCGGAGTTCAGTTTATTATTATTTTAATCGATCGAGATGCCTAGTATTAGTATATATACTCCTTTCCCACCATTCTTCATCATTATTCTCCTTGTCACTAAGAAAACCAGAAACCCTAGAATTCAGAGATCAATACAATCCCTAGAATTCAGATAACAACTACAATTCAGCGAACAAGAATATAGCGGATAATGTGTTTCTTCAATCTTCGTGTTGGTCTACTGGTGGAATCAAATCGGAAGCAATTGCTGAGATTTGCAAAGATGGAATCGTCATGTCGAAAGTGGAGTCGATCAATGACGGTGGTGGAGATTCTGGATCTTCAGAAGCATCCGTTCTAGAAAGTAACTCTCCCAAGGCGACCAAGGCAAGGATTGTCTCCAACAAGATGATTTTTGATAGAGCACCTGTTTCTTAATGGAAAAAGGAAAGTTGTAGCAACATAAGATGCTGATGGAAAGTTTAAGGTAGGTTTTTTTCATCATCATCATCATCTTCTTCATCTTCTTCTTCTTCTTCTTCTTCTTCTTCTTCTTTACAATAATTGTCTTCAACAACAACTTCTTCTACATTGAACTCATCTTATTCTTTTTCGTCTTCTTCTTGTTTTCAAGAATACCAAATTGTCTTTCCTAAGAAGATCGAAATCAATCTCTACAGGAGTGGAAAGTGCTGAATCATTTGCCGAGGTCTCCAACGATTTTGTTTTGTTTCATGTGTACTGCAACTCCTCTGACCATGGTATCTCAAACATCAAATAATCATTTGATGAAGGCTTCAGTCAAGTCAAAGAAGAAGCTAATCACAACTTCAACTCTTTATGGTGATGGAACTGGCCAAGTTTTGCTAAGGAAATTGATGATGACAAGGAGAATCAGGTAAAAAAAAAAATCCAATCAATTTTTTGTCATCCTGTGAAATCAAATTCACTGAACTGCAGATCTTGGCTTCCGATGTTGATGATCAACAACAACAACACAACAGATCGGGACTCTGCTGCTAATGGAGCAAATGAAGCAAGAATTCAAAACCCTGCTACTAATGGGGATAAATCTTATTTTCGTATTCGAAATTTTAAAGATTATTAATAATATGTATATTGTACTAAAGTGCATACATTTATGTTTATATTTATATCTTATATGTTTATTCTGATTTTGAAAATATGTTTATTCTGATTTTTTTTAGTATGTAATACTCGCTCCGTTCCAATTTACTTGAGGGTTTTAGTTTTGATACACTTGCTTTACACTTGCTACAATTGGTATTTTTTTACAATTTTTTTAATAAAATCAATGCATTTGAGTTTGGAAATGTAACATAGAAGATATAATGTTTGAGTGTTGTTAAAAAAATTGTGAAAAAATATCAATTTTAGCAAGTGTAAAGCAAGTGTATCAAAACCAAAACCCTCAAGTAAATTGGAACGGAGGTAGTATTACTTTTTCACAAAATACTAAATATGTCTTGTTTATTGATTTTTTGATTTCGGATGAGAAATTATCCGAAATTCGGATAAAAATTTGAATATGAATTCGAACTCAAAAAGATTATATTTATTCGGATTCCGAATCGATTTCAATCTAGCGCTACCTGCCTCTAAAGGACACATGGTTGTACTCGATTTGTCTTTCAACAAAGAATACAATAGGTGATTTTCTTTAGTCTCAAAGTAAAGGTTAATGGAAATCGATATACTAATTAGGGCTTATTGATCTAGCCTAACTAGTTTTACCTCATAACGCATGACAAACTTGATTTAAGCCCTAGTTCGTGAATTGTGCTATGGAGATTCTAGGACTTATAACACCATGTGGAGCCGTACAAAGTTTTTATCAAATCTTTGGTCTTTATTGATTGAGTTGACGACACCAAAACAATTGACCTAAGATACATGATCGGGAATATTACTTCTGACCTGTGGTTCACGATCCCCAAGTGAAGTCTTTCAAATAGCCATAGTCCAAGAAAAAGACTTCGAGATGACGACCAACCTTTATGCAAGGATACACAGATGTGTAGAGGATTGGTTTGTATCTTGCAGAAGGTCATCTATTTATATTGATCGTCAAGGGAGGCTTTGCTTAAAAGTTAAGCAACCTTGAGTAAAGCTCAAGCAAGTTTTCGAACTTAGAAAAGTCCATAGGCTTGCAATGAGGTCCAACTCAATCGTCTTCTAACGCATTTGTAAAAAAACTAAAGGCCGTGAGAAGACTCGCCTTGATAAAATCAAATGATGGCAATGGCGTAGCAAGTAACCCATGCTATAGGGTCCATGAGATAAACATGAATGTAAAAGACTATTGTGAACGGGAAAGACGAATAGGTGGACAGGAGTTCTGAGATTCAAAACAAGTTTATATCTCGGATGGATATTCACGCGTTCATGTAGTGACTGATACGAGTTCAAGAATTTCTGAACTTGTACGTATATGAACGCGTTCACGTCACCGGAGTTCATGAATTTTCCTACTGCATATGAACGTGTAGGTTGTTGAAGTACTTATTCCAAAACTAAATCTATACCCACGTGGTTTGAAAGCATTGGTCATTATGGTAAAAACCTATGTGCCAAGAGAACTAGTCTTTCGATCCATCGATCAATATATACAACATCATCGACTATTAAATTGATAGAATTGGTAAATACGAAACAAAGGAAAACCTTTCTAACCCTTCGATGAGGACGATAAATATCAAGTGTGTAAGCTCCAATCTTCATCTTCAGTGGTCTTCGTCTCGAATACCTAAAATATCCTATTCTTAAACGATATTGTAGACTAAATGAAGGATTGTGTTTTGATACCTAAAGTTGGCAACTAACTTTACATACCAACGCCAGTGGGTTCAACTGAGTAATGCTCTAAAAAGTACAAGAAAAGTAATGGGCACGTATACACGGTTCACGAACTTGCTTGTATCTTTGTTTTATTTCTGGAAAACCTAGCCTTATTAAAAGCTATAAAAAGAGGAATTCTAGAACAAAAAACAACAAGTCACAAGAATCAATAATTCTGTGAAAACCCTTTATGCTTCGGTGTATACCTCTTTTTTAATGAGTTGTCCTTTATAGGAATATTTAATGCGAGAATTTTCCCACAACTATTGAAGACTTCACTTGAGGGAAGCACGGGTAGATATTCATCTTCTCGTATCGGGTCATGTAATCTTTGTTGGTTGTTCTTGTTTTTATCTATTATGAGTTCCTTCTCTTCTGCAGTAAGGTTATTCAAGAAAAGTCAATCAACTACACGATTGACAAAAATTACGTAAGGATGTGTATGCGTGGTAAGTCCCAGTAGTATATTAGTGTGATAATTAAACCTAGTTCTTCAATTTTGAGGTAGAGACGAGTTGGGCATCGTTTACTTATCGTTTACTTGCAAACCCTAATTCGTAAACATCTTTCCGTATAAACTTGATCATATCTAAAGGAATACACTTTCAATATTCTTTGTTACAAGACAGATCGAGTACAAGTCTTTTCTATTGAAAGACGAACCGATTATTAACCTTAGTATTCTCTGTTGAAAGACGAATCGAATGTTAAAAGCCTTTAGCAGCGTCTAAAGAAACTCCTAGGCCTGTAAAGAACGTCAGCTAGGGTAATCAAGTGCGTAGGGTCTTGCGAGATCAAAGAGAAATAAGGAGTACGATGGTAACTAAATAAGTTGGAGACTCGATAGGTCTAAACTACATTCCAATCTGAATCCTGATAGTATCTAGTGTTTGTGGCGGCTTAATTCTGTGTGGTGTTCAAACTGGACGAGATTTCGGTCTCAAAGTTTTTATGCTTGATAGCAGTTTCATCGCTTAAAAAGCTTCTAGTGCCTTTCTTTGCTTTACTTTCAGCAATAAAATAATCTGATTCATTATAATTAAGCAAAAACAAGTTGTACTTTATAATCAACCTACAGTTAACTCCAAATCTTGAATAAAGATTACCAAACACGTGTCTTTGTAGGAATTCTTTATATCATAGACACAACTAAGGTTAAAGATTGGATATTGATTTTTGAGATCATCCAAGTTTTTCCATATAGTTCACGAACTAAAAAGTTGGTGGTATGTTTGGGTATCCCCCGTTTTTTCAAATAGTGTTGTAACTGATATGGTGATATGATTTTTTTTTAATTGTTGTTAATGTTGCGAATTGTTACTAAAAGGATTAAACACAGAAAATAGAATGGTGTTTTCTAACTTCAAGGCTCTTATACAAATTCTTTTGGACAATTATTTCGACCCTTCCCAATTAGATTGGCGAATACAACATATCACACAAATATTTCCTTCAGGATATACTTGAAGCCCTAACAACGAAATTGAATTCAAGGTTTGTACTCCCTTGTACCCAATTGAGAACACACTTTAGAAGTTTTTGAACGAGAAAACATAGAGAAAAGAAAATCGAGAGTTTCTAATATGTGTGAACGAGAAAACATATTCACTACTTATAGGTCTTTCGCACCTCTTGGAGATGCCTTTTAATCACCAACAGACACCTCTATGAGGCAATAATGGTGGCAATTGGGGAATTAGTTGCGTTTGTTCAAATCCAAAGTAAATTGAATTAGGTTTACGGACGAAAATCAGCAAAATTACGAATTATTGAAGATATCTAACAGTTAACGAAGTTGATGTTGGGAATACTGCCAATGGTAATGATAGTGCCAGAAAAGTTACCCCTCTATAATTAATTTACTAATTGTCGTCCTTCATTAAAACCCGTATCTGATCAAAACATTTCAAAATCAAAATTCATTTTTTTTTCTTCTCTCAAATAATTTCTAATCCTTAAAATCAGGTTTTTTTTCTCTCTCAAACCCTCTTAGATGAACTCCCCTTCTTCTTTTTTTTCGCTTGTTCTTTTTAAAGTTAAAACCCTAGCTTCTGATTTTTCTTAAAATATAACACTAACAGTGATCATTTTGCATTAACTCTAGTTATTAATACTAATATTAATCATTAAAATTAACACTAATAATTTGAGGACATTTGCCATAATAAAAAATCATTTGATAAGAGGTGATTAGTTTTACTTCATATTAGCCCTATTTTTGAGATATTAGGGAGAAGCAAGATTTTAGGAGGCATGACAGTTCTTTTATTTTCCTTTGATTTGTGGGTTTTTTTTCGATCGGTATAGAATATGATGCTGACGAGTTTCGAACTCAGGTCACTAGTATCATCAACCAATGACTTTACCATTGTACTACAAAGACATCGGCAAAGCTTGATATGTTTACAAAAAAATGATGGTGCATGGAGCCCGTTACAAGAAAAAAAAAAAAATGAAGAAGTGACTAGACGACTCGAGTTGGTGATCCGAATTGAATAGATTTTGAATTGCAAAACAAGAACATAAACTCGGTCAGAATTTTGTGGTTATGAAGTGGGTTATAGGTAATAATACAAAAAAAATTCCATAGGCTATCAATTATGTGTTATGTTTAATACTAATAAGAGAAGTTTTCTAGCAAATTCAATGGGCAATGGAGTTGTTCTTTTGAATTCTGCTAAGAGAGTCAAAAGAGGCAGTGGTTGTGCCACAGTCCACACCATGTGCTTCCATAGGTTAGCCAGGGTTCAAATCTGAAGTTAATAAAATGGTTTCACATTTATCATATAGTACCGCTTACAACTGTATAAAACGTGATAGCCTGTAACGATGATATGACGTCTTCAATTTTCATAACTAAAAAGAGAAGACTAGATCAATAAATATGGTGTTGACTACTGATTTTATTCATGTAGGTGTCCTTGTTAAGGCCTAAGGGAAATTATTTGCCGTGAGAGGTAAGAATGTGAGACTTAAAAAAAAAAAAACAAGCAGAGCTGTAAGCTCGTTGTTAGTTCAACATTCTTCAAAGAATTGTTATGTCGAAAATGCACGTAAGATTCTCAGCTTAATTAGGTTGTAGAGAAAGAAAAGAGAAAAAACAATCAGATTTATTACGTACGTTTTAGAGTACGTAAAAAGAGGCACAAGGGTTAGGGAGCGAAGAGATACCTATGGCTATGGAGGAAATGAGGATGACATTGTCAAATAGAATCATACAGGATGTGATACCAGGTTTAGCAATGGTGTTAATGGAAGGAATAACAGTTGGACTAACAATAATGACTAAAACTGTCATGGCAAGAGGAATGAGTCCTTTTGTTTTCATTGCGTATACAAATGTTGCTTCATCTATCTTGCTTCTCCCTTCTTTCTTCTTCTTTCACAGGTATATATAGACTCTGGCCCATACAAAACTTCGATAATGCCCGTACGTTTTGGTTTATATTTAAGAGACAATTAACTTGATTCTCTAATCCAATTATCATCTGTGTCTTATCGATATTGTTCTTCTTAATTTACAGACCACGTGAATCTTTCTTCAACTTATCTCTCCTAAGTAAATTCTTCTTCCTCGGATTAATAGGGTACGTAATCATCAGTCTCTAATATACTGTGATCATCATAAAAGAAACTGATCGGTAGGAGAGTTCTTCCGTATACACGCTTATATTGACAATTTTTTAAACTTCCGGAGCTATTTTTTTTTTATGGGGCACAATTCAAATGAAATTTATTAAGCAGAAGTTAAACTTTCTAGTTGAATGATCTCTTACATTATGATGCCTCTTAAGTTCAATAAATATTTGTAGTGCAAATATCAATGAATGTAATTTCCAAATTTAACTAGCTAGTTGGATATATATACAATCCATGGCTGCAGGCTTTTTTTTTTTTTTTAGATTGAAAGAGAGATTTATTAGAAAGAATGACAGATTACAAGTGCTACCGGAGGTAGCTAAAAGCAAAAATAATATGACACAAACAGGGCATCCCAATTGTAGAGCGTAGAAGGAAGAATACAGTGGCCAAAGGCCTTGCCCAAGCAAACGTACACTAAAGCCTTTGCTTCCATGCTTAGATCTAAGTCTGTTTTGTAGCAATGCTTTTGTTCAAATGCCCTTGCATTTCTCTCATTCCATAGACCCAAAGCAGGGTTACCCTAGCTCAGAATTTTGCATTCATGGGATTAAACTACAGCTCCCCCATAGTCGTGGCAACAATGGCTAATCAGCTCCCCGGCTTCTCGTTCCTCTTTTCCATCGTTTTGAGGTAGTTTCTCATCACCTTGATCTAATTTATACTACTACTTAAAAGTCTCTAGCTAGTAAATGTATAATGCATGATACAAATGGAGCTTCCTTTGACAATCTGCAGGTTTGGCCAAGTAGAATTCAATAGGCCAAGTACACGCGCAAAATCGATAGGAACAATGGTATCAATGGCTGGAGCAGTATTTGTTGCTGTGTACAAGGGCCCTGCACTCTGGAAACCAGCTTTAACAATTTCCTCATCACTACCACCATGGCCATTATTTATCTTTGGCTCCACACCAGAAAGTTGGATACTTGGGTGTATTTTACTAGCCGGTGCCACTTTATGTGCTTCAGTTTGGAACATAATCCAAGTAAACATATTACTCACTTGATCAATTACAGTACATCAGTAATCAAATTGCTATCCCTTGTAACTTTCAATTAATTAGAAGTTTCGGTTTTGTAGATTACAACGGTTCAAGAATTTCCAGATGCGAGGACTATCGTAACGCTATACAGTCTCTTTGGAACAGCTCAATGTGTAATCATATCTGTAATTGCGGAAAGAAATCTATCTGCTTGGGTCATTACGGATGCAATGGAGATAAGCAACATTCTATTATCCGTAAGTACTATAACTCAAATGATACATTCGGCAGTGTCAATATATATGTAAGGGTAAGTTTTGATGTTATAATGAAATTACAGGCATTATTCGGAAGCATTATTCGTAGTTATGTTCAAGGGTGGTGTGTGCGTAGGGAAGGAGGGCCTCTTTTCATAGCCATGTTCAAACCCTTTACCGTGTTCATTGCTGTCAGTTTGGGTTTCTTATTCTTCGGCCATACTTTTCATTTTGGAAGGTGAGCACTTCCGTTTCTCTGTTATCACTAAACTGGACGCAGCGCGAGCAAAAATAAATTAGCAGGGGGAAGGCCATTGGATTAGAGAATCCATTACCCGATTTTTAAAGTTTTTCACTTTAAGAGAAAAAACTGAATTTTTTTAAAAAAAATCACCACCACTATTAGATTCTTTGATCCAATGACTCTCCCTACTAATTTACTTTTGGTCGCGCCCTAGGCGCTCAAAAAAAAAAATCCCCCAACAAGCTGTTGTACTCGTACGTTATGATGTCTATATTGTTTTTGGATGTGCAGTGTGATTGGATCGTTTATAGCTGCGATGGGGTATTACTGTTCAATGTGGGGTCAAATCATAGAAGGAGAAGAAAATCAAATCGGACAACAGCATGTCCCTCTCTTGCACGACGAAACATCATGTTCACCATGAAGAAGCGTAAAAATGATATATGTACACCCGATGGATGACATCTTTCTCTCTACAGGAGAGTAGGAAGAGAACCGCTACTCCCTCCTCCTTTCTCTCTCCTTCCTCTCACCCCTTTTTCTTCTGGGCGTTCCTCTTTGTACCCCTAGAAATACTAACTGTACTCTCGACTGGCAGTTATGTTAGTTATCATCAGTTAACATCAAAAAATTAAAAAAAAAATCGAATTCCTCAACCGTTTATTATTGGGCAAATTTCTAAAATGGCCATAAAAATTATTGCTAATTATCAAAGTGGCCGTTATTTGAAACAGTTTTACAAAGTGGCCGACATTGACCTTTTCCATCCCGTTTTATTCAAAAAACGGGTAACGGAAGTTAACCCACTAGATGACAGTTAACCCACATGCTAAAAGACATATTACCCCTCCTCATTGACCCAGAACCCCCTTCACCTGAATCTGAACCCCGTCTGCCGCACCATCGCCTGAACTCCAACATCCCCTGAACCACCACCATTACCTGAAGCACCACCATCTTCATCACCTGAACTAACACCCACCATCACCTGAACTAACCCCAACGACTAAACCTGAACTAGCAGGACATTAACCACCACCACCACCACCATTTTAACATTGTAAAACACACAAAAACCCAACTTTCTCACACATATCAACACAAAACCCTAACTATCATACTAAACCACCATTTTACACAATTCAAAACCATCAATGTCATGTATTAGACTCAAAATAGATATACAAATCAGGGTTTCTGTAAATCCCCAAATTAAATCCAACAGTAATATGTTCTTCATCGATGGACATGATTCTTAGATACAAATCAATATCTAATCGAAAATCACCAGATTCATACGAAAACAAACAGAAATTTACAGAGAAGAATAAGAAGAATTAGGGATTTAGGTTAAGAAATTGAGATTATGATTTCTGAAAAGCCATCCAAATCGAAAACGATTCACCTTTCTTCAATAACAACACCATCATCTCTAACTTTCCATCTCTAAATCAGAGAGAAAAAAACCCTAAACCTAGAAAAGCAGCAGCAGCAGCAGAGAAAGGGCTGATGATTCTCGTCTTCCCTATCAACTCCCTTCGTCTGATTCTTCTTCTTCCTCTTCAACTCTGTCTCTTCTTTCTCACAGAAACCCTAAACCTAAGAAGAAAGGGTGAAGAAGAGAAAAGCAGCAGCAGAGAAAGGGTGAAGAAGAAAGAAGAAAACGAAAATGATTTTTTCGTTAAGTTTAAAGGGATTTTAGTGTGTTAGGCACGTGTTAGGTGGCACGTGTAGAAGTTCGATCTATCACCGTCTATCGGATGAGCGGTGGATTAGTGGTAGGGATAGGAAGGTAAATTGAATAGGGAATCTTGACCCAGTCAATGGGTTTGACTGGATAGGTGGGCCTAGACGGAAAACTTGACGGTTTGGCCATTTTGTAAAATTGTTTCAAAAAACGGCCGACATATTAATTAGCCATATTTTTTGTGGTCATTTTAGAAATTTGCCCTTTATTATACCCATACCCCCTTCAAAAACTGCTCAACTGATTGAAATGGGCGAATATTTCCCTATACATGCGTACACGATATCCCTATATAAGGGTCTTGTTTCGTTCCAGCAAAAGAATTTGGAAGTATACATACAATCAGCTTTACCGGAAGGGACTAAAAACAAACACAGAGAATTGAGAACACTTTTTATTCATCTAATAATTTTCTTTAAAATGTTGCATATAAATTTGTGGCCAAAATAGGCTTGCCAAACCTACACATTATGTCAGCACATTCATTACAGGATCTCTTGGTACATTACAGTTATAACACAACTGTTACATGTAAATTTATGGCCTGAATTGATCGTCTCTTTGACTGAGACCTTCAAGTTTCTTCAGAGCTCTATGACAGTAGAGTTAGATAACACCCCCTTGAAGACGACCTCAATAGATTCTCTCTTGAACATGTACTTTCGCAAGCTAATTTGAAATCTTCACCGCTATTAGCTTGACGCGAGACTGGGGATTCTCAGCCAATTTCGAGGTTGACATGCTAAAAATGACATCTTTGCTCCCACATTGCAAAGATCTGTTCTTAACACACCCACCAGTCGAATCCTGAAGTTCCAATCTACAGGAGATCCCTGTGAAACACTGCAAACACTCACATTTCAAAGTATCCTGGTTGCAGTTAACAAAAGCTCTTTAAATACCATAAGCTTAACAAAATTGCCTGGGTTTAGACCAAAACAAACTCCTTGCATAATTTCTTTCACAACCAACACAAGTTTGAGGTCCATGGATTGCACAATAACAATCAAGAGTCAAGACGATAATCAGAGGCAGAGATGACATGAATACAAAAACAACATAACTTGCAACCAATAATTAAATGATAATGAGAATATGGGTTAAAGTTCATGCAGTCGAACCTTTACAGGGATGGGTACGAAAAACAACAGAACTTGCAACCGATAATTGAATAGTAGCAATGGGGATTATACTAGTATAAATTCCAAATCCATATATACACAATATGTAATGCATACCTTTCTTGGAGCTGTAAGTGTACCATCAACATCAAACAAGGCAATCAAACCTGGTTTCCTTAAAGCCATTGTAAAACAATAGTATCTGCAATTCGAAGTGGCTAATACTTAATAGGAAGATAACTCAGAAAAGAAAATGAAAGTCTATCACAAACCCAAACTAAAGCTCACAGAGAATGATTTGATATCACCGTCAAAAAACCATTGACGGCATGCTCATAACAGAATTCTCAAACAACAACTAGAAATTTGTGTACAAACTAAGAATTAAAACTCATAAACTAGAATTCAAGCATGGGTTTTGCATAGAAGGAAAGGGTCATTCAGAAAAGCGTTTTTTTAAATTAAACAATAAAAACCAGAAATCAGTCATTACAATGAGTTTAAACATGGATTTGATACAGACCTTTGGCGAATTCCTCTAGCTGACGGAGATTGAACAAATAATCGATCTTGAGTTTCGTTTTCCTTCTCTTAAATTGAAAAATTAGGTTTTTTTTTTTTTTGTTAGTTTATTGTGTAAAATCTGAGGTTGGAAAAAAATAGTTTTTTTTTTTCGTCTATTGTCTTCGAATCTGAGACGGATCTCCATGGTTTTTTTCTTTTCTTTTTGTGAAGATTTATGAAGAGAGGGGAGATGAAAGCACATAATATTTGGTTTTGTGTTATGCTGGGGGTATACAAACTGTGGAAGTTGGATGGGTAGAAAGATAAGTAACGGGGTACATGGATAAAACTACCATAACTGCTATGGGGGTACCATTAGTATTTTTAGGGGTACAAAGAGGAACACGGACACCCTTTCACGAAAATGATTAATTGACCGTGGGCTTATTAGCCCACGGTCAGTGTATCACGGCTGTTCTTTTCAACGAAAACCAAACCGCAGACGCCTCTACCGCTGCTCAGATTGGCTCCTTATGGAGCAGATCTGGGCAGATCTTTTTCTGCTTTTGTTTCCTTAGTTTGCTGCCTGTTTTACCTTGTAGTTGCTAACTGTTTTATTGTTTTTTCTGTCTGTATTAGGTTAGATCTAGATTCTAGTTTGGGTTTTTGCTTGTCCGGCTACTCTGATGGGGTTGTGTCTAGTTCTTATAGTTTAGTTTCTTGTTTGTTTGGTGATGAAATAAGTGAGATTTGCAGAGATCTCTATCTTGACGGCAAGCTTTTCCGGCAGATGCAAGAACTTGAAGAAATTCAAGATCTGGAGTTATCTTCTAAGGAGTTTTGTTGTTTTGTTAT